>JAVJIF010020854.1:0-79698 GCA_038442645.1 Agave tequilana | reverse complement strand
CTCTGCCTCAGTGCTAGATCGTGCCATAGTACACTGCTTCTTCGAGCTCCAAGAAATGAGATTTGTACCAAGAAAGACACAGTAGCCACTGGTGAAGTTCACCTAGAGAGGGGGGTGAATAGGTGAAGGCTAATCTATGGTCACTTAATGAAGAATGATGCAAATAATGCGGAAGCTAAAAGCAAATTATGACCAAATTAAAACTTTTACACTAAACACTATGTAAACATAAGAGTGTTGCCGAATTCCCCGTGAAGGGCTCTGGACAAACTGATTGAGATTTACCTATGCAACAAACAAAATAAAGAATGTTAGATTTAGGAAAAGGATGTGCAAGGTTCTCAATTCGAATCCGCTGTAGCAAGGCTATGCGGGTCGTGATTCTAAGGGAGGGACTAGCGATGGAAGCGTTTGTAAGTTTTACCCTAAAAATTATTTATTTTTAAGCTAAGTTAAAAAGAAGGCGGTATTTTACAATGAGTCGGCAAATAAAGAATTGGTAGAAGAGTTGTGATTTAATCTACAAAAAGAAAAGAAAATAAAATAAAATAAAATAAAAGAAATACTAACCTTGGTTGAGGAACAATATGAAATCTTAACACTTTCTACCTTGCTTTGGAGGCATGAACGCATAAAGCATAGGATTGATCTCAGTCCCCTGTTCGCATTATATCATCAAGCCTTGGCAAGTATGAATTGATACGTACCTTGAGGAGGAGAACATCTCCATGAAGTATCGTTGGCACTCGCTAAGACTTGTTATACTTGTGCTTCAGAAATTACTTGCATACTCATCACAAACCAACAGAGATAAAAATAGAAAAAGAGAAGAACAAAAAGAAAAGTAAAAGCAATTAACAAAAGAAAAATATTACCTTTATTGCTTGAAACAAACGAAGAAAAGAGAAGCATACATCGGTGTCACTCTCAAATAGCTATCTCCCTCACTTGCATAAAAGATACAAAAAAGAAAAGGAAGAAAACCTAAACTAGAAGAAGAAAACCTAAAACCCTAGATTGGCCCTCTGGCTCTGCCTCTGGACGCCCCTTCTCTGTTGCTCTGCAGGGGTATTTATAGGAGATATAGGAAGTAGAGTCCCAGTACAACTCCTCAACGAAAACGCATCGCCAACCGCCTCAGGATTGCCGCGGAAACGGGAAATTTGCCGCGGAAACGCGGCACTTTTGTAGCCAAATGCCACGCGCTTTCTCGCGTGGCATCCCTGGTCCGTCCATCTGGTCGTTTTTTCTGGAAGCTGCATCCTGACTCTTAATCTTTGGATTTGGATATAACTTGGGAATCAAGTTACCTAGATCCCAATTTTTTTATCCACAAATTTGTGATCTTAAATTCTCCTTCTTTGGCTTTTATCCTCATCTGCAAGTTTTTAGGGTTGAATAGAAGTCTATCCTTCCCTCTTCTTTAATATTTGCAACTTTGGCCCTTGTGTATTTGCAATTTTGACAATTAATATTTGCACTTTTGCACTTGGGCTTGAATATGGGCTTTTGGGCTTCTTTTTGGCTTTATTTATTATTAAAATAAGAACTCAAGGCCTGCACACAATAAATCATAAAATATTAGTAAATGTGCAGAATTATATGAATAAATATGAAAATGTGATGGTAAATGTCATGATAAAAATGCACTTTTCACTACCAATCACAAACTCCTCTAGATTCCCCTTTAATGGGTTGAGGTGCCGCGTTGGCTCTCTTGGTTGAATACAAGTGTTAGCAAATAATCCCACGCAAGTATATCAATTAAGCACAAGGAATATATCAAGCATATAAAGATAGACAATAATTGAATGCAAGATATAAACAAGTAAGGGAGAGAGAGAGAGAGAGAGAGAGAGAGAAAAGGCAATCGCAAACACAAAGATATTTTTCGAGGTTCGAGCACACTTGCTCTACATCCCCGCCTTCGACACACGAAGGATTTCCACTATGCAAGATCCCACTGGATCTCTCCTCGGTGCTGCAACACCTACAAGCCCTCGGACTATCTAGTCCCGTACACACCGTAAGCCCACCGGCTCGCCGAGGCCGCACCTCAAACACGAGTTCACACCCGAACCCGAAAACACCAAGTCCTCACTAGGACCCAAACAATCACGAGCACTTGCCCGTCTCCTCAAAGAACAAAGAAAAGATCTTTGGTGATCACAAAACTTTGATCACCTAAAGGCTCTCACTACAACACACCTATAGGATGAATAATCAATGGATAGCTCAAGTGTGGTGTGAGAAAAACAAGGATGAGAGTGGTGGAGGAAAACTCAAAGAATCACTTAAAACACTCTTGATAAAAACTCTCCTTTTGATTGGAAATATTTGCCCTCAATTTTGTGGAGAAAACCTCTGAAAAGAGTGGAAAAACAGGCTCTAAAACAATCTCCAAATCTTAGTGAAAACAGTCCACAAACCCCCAAATATATAGGCTGTCAAAAACTAGCCGTTGGGGCTTTGTCAGAACTGCCGGTCGACCGGCGCGGTCGACCGCCAACGGTCGGATTTCTGACCGTTGGAGCCACGGTCGACCGCCCGGGTCGACCGACCCACTGGAGCTGAGAGTCTAACTCTCTGTCGGTCGACCGGCGCGGTCGGCCGAACTTTCCAGAGAGCTCTGCTCTCTGGAGCGGTCGACCGGCACGGTCGGCCGTCCTCCAGTACACAAAGGCGTGCACGTTTGTGCACGTCGGTCGACCGGTCCAGTCGGCCGACTCCAGGATTAGTCGACTAAAAGGTAGGCAAGTCGACTAGCTGAAGCCTGAAAATAGTTTTCTGGGATTTAAAACATGATCTTTTTGGCTTAAATAAAATCCCATAAAATACTTAAAAATCTACAAAAATAGTTTAACAATATACTTTGATAATCAACATGCTTGCACAAAAATCAAGGCATGTTATAAAAGATTGGACTATTTTTGTAACTTGAAATATTTGGCTCAAGATAAAAACTGTATTTTCCAAAACATGTTTTCTAAACTTTGTTTTCAAAAACATCTTCAAATAAATAAAAAAAAGATATTATAATTCAATTTAAGGCATAGTGTGTATGGATATGATCCACTACACAATCATAATGAAATATCTATGTTTTTGACATTAAGCATAAACTTAGTTTTGGTTAAAGGATAAGTACATGAGAAACACCAAAAGTCAAACTTGTATTTTTCCAAATGAAAAATCTTTTGTAAAACAAAACTATCAAGAGTGTGTGTGATATAATACTTGAGCAATTCACCAACTATCTATCCTTTACATTTTACTCTAAAACCAAAAACAAAATCTTATACCTAGACACAAGTCTTCATCTTCTTGAAGTCTTCACTTGAAGGCTTCTCATCTTCTTGACTTGGTCCAAGCTTGATCCAAAAGCTCCTTGGATCACACCGTGCTAGCTCCAAAACTTGACATTTTATCCTTTGTTGAGCTATGCACCTACTAAGATCTTGATAATAAATCTGTCACTATTTAAACACAAGATCATTAGTAAACATAACTTCATGAGTTGATCATCATCAAAACTAGGGTGATAGGCCTTTGGGCCAACAATCTCCCCTTTTTGATGATGACAAAACTCATGGAGTATATATGCATGGATTAAAGTAAAGTTTCAAAGAAGCTCCCCCTTAACTCATGCATAACACAAAATAATAAATATATGCAATGAAGCTCATAAACATGTATGCAAGTATGGAGATAAAACATGCAACAAGCATAAATCAAAATCTTTTTCTCCTATTTGTAATACAAAACATATATGCATAAATAACAAGGAAGACAAATACTTCTCCCCCTTAAGCAATGAAAACATGCATATAAACTCTTAAATACTTCTCCCCCTTTTTGTCAATCATCAACAAAGGGTTCAAAGTAAAAACAAATCAAACAAATTTTTTCCCCCTTTTTGTCATAAACAAAGAGATCAAAAAGGGGGTAATACAAATCAACAAAAAAAATTTTTTGTTTTTTTAATAATTTTTCTTAAAAAATTTTAAAGGTATCAGAGCTTTTGTAAAACAAACAAATTTTTAAGATACCAAATCGAAAGTAATCATTTTGTAAAACATATTGATACCAATTGACATTTAACAAATATGAAGTTGAAGCATATTGATATCAATAGAAACATAATGATCAAAAATTTTTATTTTTCATCATAAACTTTGTGCCTTTGAATTTGAGCCAATTGTGAGTTAAGCACATGAAACTCATATATATGTATGAAAAAGGAGTATACCAGTGAAATTGATACATACATATATAAGAAACAAAATATGAGTATATACAAAATAAGTTTATATTGATACCAATTGAAACGATTCAATGATACCAATTGACATAACAATAAGATCAAGTGTATATCTCATAACCTATCACCCTTCATATGCTCAAGATAGAAGATTTTCAATGAAGCATACAAGGCATAATCGCCCATCCATCCTCCCATGGAAGGTAGGGGTTTTCAAAAATAGATTTGAAAATATTATAGCATTGAGAATCACTACCAAATGAGGAACAATAACTAGTTAAAATAATTTTGAAAAACTAGTTAAAGATCCTTCAAAAACATGAAATCAAGCATATGTATTTCACGAATCATACTAAATACATCAAAGTTCAATAACTCATAGTCCATAAAGCTCAAAATTATCTTGAAAAGTAAAAGATGAGTGTTCAAAGGTTATGTAAATAGCATTTTCATGAAAATGGTCATTGAAGCTCAAAAGTGATCATGTATCAAATTTTACAAAAACATGAAAAATCATTTTTCAATAAAACAATAACCTTCTAGGCATATGTATGATTTATCCAATCCTAACAAACACATACATATCCCAAACATAAAACGAGTCTATTAATAGTATTAGCATGAAGGCAAGAGACTCAAAATGGATATACATGTATATTTATTAGATTTGAATTAATAATACATATACATGAAGTAAAGCATAAAAAATTGACAAAACATGTATAATGAAAGAATTATCAAAACTAGCCTATACATATGCATATAGTGGGTACAAATGAGCATGAAGTGCAAACATATATGAATCAATTGTAATTCACTATTTGTATATGTATAAATGCAAGTTTTGACAAATACTACATCTAAACAAGTTCACACCACATGAAGCACAATAAATCATAAAACATGAACATGATATATGATATCAAATGAATAAGCATGTACATAAATAAAATAGGAGTTTAGAATTGTTACCAACTCCAAAGCTCCTAACATGGTGGTTGTCCCACCAAAGCTCCTTGATAGCGATGCATCTATATATGTGTCCATCAAGCCCAAGTGCATTCACCATCAAGGCACCAATCTTCTCACGTCTTGTGAGAGCCCTCACCTACATCAAAAGCAAAAGGTGAGGATTTTAGTGCCCATATTTCTTGGGTCCACGGGGGTTAGTCTTATGTTGAGGAACCCAAAAAATTTTATTCTTAGCAAAATTAAAATGATCTAATCTATCATAACAATATTTTGCTAAATGGCCTTTGCGGCCACAATGTGTACATACGTACACCTTAGTATGCTTATGTGTAGGAGTGTGATCATGTTGTGCAACATAAGCAAATGCATGGTTATGATGTGCATGAATGTGTGGAGTTTGTTTCTTTGAAAACATTGACTCCAACCTAGAATGATTGAAAGCACAAGAGTTCAAGGTTGAACTCAAACCATCCATTTTATTTTTCAAAATTTTTATCTCATTAGTGGTGGCATGTAAAGTATGATGAGATAAAGAATCATTTTTCTTTTTCTTTTGTGAAACAAAATTTTCTTTTTCAACAAATTTTCTTTTCAAAGTAATATTTTCTTGAAAAACAACTTCTTTTTGTTTTTCCACCAAATCAATTTTATTTTTCAAAGTATTGTTTCCTTCACACAAATCATTCAATTTGCGAGCAAGGAAACATTCTCATTTTTCAAATCTTTATTTTCCTTTTCTAAGCATGCCATTTTATTTTTAAAAGAATCATTCTCTTTTAGCATGCAATCAAAATTCTTTTTCAAAATGTTATTTTCTATTTCTAAGCATGCAATGTTACTTCTAAATGAGTCATGTTCTTTATGCATGCAAGCAATGTTCTTTTTCAAATTTTTATTTTCTTTCTTAAGCATGTCATATTTTTCAAGAATTGTTTGACAAAATGAAGTGAGCTCATCATATGACATGTCCTCATCATCGGATTCGGAGTTTACGTCAAGGGGGTTATCCCCTTGGACCATGTAGCACACGTTGGAGGTGTTGCTTCTAACGTCCAAATCACTCCGCGCATAGTATTGTTCATTTTCACCGAGGGAGATGAGGGTATTCCACACTACAAAAGCCGAATCAAAGTTAGAAACTCTAGATAAATAAACATCATCTAGGGTAGACTTTAAAGCATGACGGGCTTTGTATTAGCCTCAAAATTCTTACCATCTAAACAATATGCATTATTAGTAGTGGCAAGATATACATGAAAACCTAGGGCTTTGAGGTACAAGGACATCTTCACCTTCCATATATGGATGTTAACAATGTCAAACATGGGTGGTGACATGAAGTCCATGGTGTGTGTACAAAAATATTGTGATTAGCCTAAAAATGAGGATCTTTTACTCTAGGTTGTTAGACCAAATCAGAGTACCAAGCTCTGATACCAATTGAAGGTTCACCTAGAGGGGGGGTGAATAGGTGAAGGCTAATCTAATGGTCACTTAATAAAGAATGATGCAAATAATGCGGAAGCTAAAAGCAAATTATGACCAAATTAGAACTTTTACACTAAATACTATGTATAACACAAGAGTGTTGCCGAATTTCCCGTGAAGGGCTCTGGACGAACTCCTCTAGATTCCCCTTTAATGGGTTGAGGTGTCGCGTTGGCTCTCTTGGTTGAATACAAGTGTTAGCAAACAATCCCATGCAAGTATATCAATTAAGCACAAGGAATATATCAAGCATATAAAGATAGACAATAATTGAATACAAGATATAAACAAGTAAGGGGGGAGAGAGAGAGAGAAAAGGCAATAGCAAACACAAAGATATTTTTCGAGGTTCGAGCACACTTGCTCTACATCCCCGCCTTCGACACACGAAGGATTTCCACTATGCAAGATCCCACTGGATCTCTCCTCGGTGCTGCAACACCTACAAGCCCTCGGACTTCTAGTCCCGTACACACCGCAAGCCCACCGGCTCGCCGAGGCCGCACCTCAAACACGAGTTCGCACCCGAACCCGAAAACACCAAGTCCTCACTAGGACCCAAACAATCACGAGCACACTGCCCGTCTCCTCAAAGAACAAAGAAAAGATCTTTAGTGATCACAACACTTTGATCACCTAAAGGCTCTCACTACAACACACCTATAGGATGAATAATCAAGGATAGCTCAAGTGTGGTGTGAGAAAAACAAGGATGAGAGTGGTGGAGGAAAACTCAAAGAATCACTTAAAACACTCTTGATAAAAACTCTCCTTTTGATTGGAAATATTTGCCCTCAATTTTGTGGAGAAAACCTCTGAAAAGAGTGGGAAAAACATGCTCTAAAACAATCTCCAAATCTTGGTGAAAACAGTCCACAAACCCCCAAATATATAGGCTGTCAAAAACTAGCCGTTGGGGCTTTGTCAGAACTGCCGGTCGAACGCCGGCGCGGTCGACCGCCAACGATCGAATTTCTGACCGTTGGAGCCACGGTCGACCGCCCGGGTCGACCGACCCACTGGGCTGAGAGTCTAACTCTCTGTCGGTCGACCGGCGCGGTCGACCGGCACGGTCGGCCGCCTCCAATACACAAAGGCGTGCACGTTTGTGCACGTCGGTCGACCGGTCCGGTCGGCCGACTCCAGGATTAGTCGACTATAAAGGTAGGCAAGTCGACTAGCTGAAGCCTGAAAACAGTTTTCTGAGATTTAAAACATGGTCTTTTGGCTTAAATAAAATCCCATAAAATACTTAAAAATCTACAAAAATAGTTTAACCAATATACTTTGATAATCAAACATGCTTGCACAAAAATCAAGGCATGTTATAAAAGATTGGACTATTTTTGTAACTTGGAAATATTTGGCTCAAGATAAAAACTGTATTTTCCAAAACATGTTTTCTAAAACTTTGTTTTTCAAAAACATCTTCAAATAAATAAAAAAAGATATTATAATTCAATTTAAGGCATAGTGTGTATGGATATGATCCACTACACAATCATAATGAAATATCTATGTTTTTGACATAAGCATAAACTTGATTTTGGTTAAAGGATAAGTACATGAGAAACACCAAAAGCCAAACTTGTATTTTTTCAAAATGAAAAATCTTTTGTAAAACAAACTATCAAGAGTTGTGTGTGATATAAATACTTGAGAATCCACCAACTATCTATCCTTTACATTTTACTCTAAAACAAAAAAAAAATCTTATACCTAGACAAAGTCTTCATCCTCTTGAAGTCTTCACTTGAAGGCTTCTCATCTCTGACTTGGTCCAAGCTTGATCCAAAAGCTCCTTGGATCACACCGTGCTAGCTCAAAAACTTGACATTTTATTTGTTGAGCTATGCACCTACTAAGATCTTGATAATGAATCTGTCACTATTTAAACACAAAATCATTAGTAAACATAACTTCATGAGTTGATCATCATCAAAACTAGGGTGATAGGCCTTTGGGCCAACAACTGATAGATTTCGATCATCGATCGACCCTGCCCAATCTGCATCGGTGTAAGCAGTAAGCTGTACAGAAGAATGACGAAAGAGAAAAAGGCCATGTTGAATGGAAATTTGAGGTAACAGAGGATTCGTTTTACGGTGCTCCAGTGCTCATCGGTTGGAGCTTGCATGAACTGAGCGACCTTGTTTTACCGAGAAGGCAATATCGGGTCTGGTAAAAGCTTAAGTATTGTAGAGCCCCAACAGTACTTCGATAGACAAAAGGGTCAGAGAGAGACTTGCCAACAATCTTGGATAGCTTATAGGAAGTGGTCATAGGCGAGCTAACAGGCTTGGCACCATCCATCTTGAGTCGGAGAAGCAAGTCACGGATGTACTTCTGTTGAGAGAGAAATAGACCTGAGGTTATACGATGATACTCCACGCCCAAGAAATAGTGTAGTGGACCGAGGTCTTTTAATGAGAACTTCCTGCCTAGTTCTTGAATAAGACGAGTGACAGTCCGTGAGTCATTACCTGTGGTGATGATGTCGGCAACATAGATAAGAACCAGAAGAAGATCTGTCCCGACCCGTCAGAGGAAGAGAGACGTGTCGGGACTTGGAGCCCACAAAGCCCAATGTGACTAGATAACTGCTGAGGCGAGAAAACCAAGCCCGTGGAGCCTGTTTGAGGCCATAGATACTGCGGTGAAGCTTGCATACATGATTTGGATGAGCGGGATAGATGAACCCGAAGGTTGTTCCATGTAGACTGTCTCAGTAAGAAAACCCTGCAAAAATGCATTATTCACATTCAACTATCGAATAGACCATCCCTTGGAGACGGCCAGACTGCACACGGTACGGACAGTGGTCGGTTTGATGACCGGACTGAATGTCTCACCATAGTCTAATCCTGGCTGTTGATGAAAACCCTTGGCCACCAGGCGAGCCTTATACCTGTCAACAGAACCATCAGATTTATGTTTTAACTTGAAAACCCATTTACAACCAACCAGATTCATGGTAGGGTGGAATGGCACAAGGGACCAGGTTTTATTCTTAAGCAAGACATTCATCTCAGTGTCCATTGCCTAGCGCCACTTGGGATCTTTAGAAGCTTGCGTGAAACATGTGGGTTCGACAGGAGTGGTGGCCAAGCCAGCCATGAGACAGGTAGGTATGAGATACCGGGTGGCTAGCCAGACTTTTGGTGCTCTGGTGTTATCCTGTGTTCTGGTGACCATATGGTGGGTCCTGATAGGAGGGGGGGCTAGGAGAGCCTGAGGATGAGGACGAGGAGAAGGACTCATCGACGGGTACTGGTGGAGGTGGTGGAGAAAGAGTATGTGATGGAGGTGGTAGTGGAGGAGGAGAAGAGTCAATGGTGGGGCCCGCATGAGAAGAGGGGACTGGAACAATGGAAAATAACAGAGGCATGGAGATGGGGATCGGTGGTGAAGGCGTGGGAGTAGGGGGAGAGAGGGAGGGCTGAGGAGAATGAAAAGGAAAGGAAGATTCGTCAAACACAACATCCCGAGAGATGTAAATACGACCAGAGGGGACATGCAAACATTGATAACCTTTATGTGTAGTCGAGTAACCTAAGAAGACACATTGAGTGGACCGAAAACTAAACTTATGAGTTTGGTATGGACGCAGATGAGGGTAGTAAGCACAACCAAAAATTCGTAAGGAAAGGTAATCAGGTACTTTATGAAATAATTTTGGTAGGGAGAGAGATTATGAAGAATGGGGGTGTGCATTCTATTGATGAGAAATGAGGCAGTTTGAAAAGCATATGGCCAGTAATGAAATGGAACATTTGACCGAGCCAGAAGAGTAAGGCCGGTCTCGACAAGGTGGCAGTGTTTTCTTTCTGCGGTGCTGTTTTGGGCACTAGTGTGTGGACAGGATAAGCGATGAGCGATACCCTGAGAAGACAAGTAAGGTTTAAATTTTATGAACTCGCCACCACCATCAATTTGGAGTGCTTTAATGGAACGCCCAAAAAATTTCTACATGAATTTTGAACTTAAGAAAAATGGAGAAAGTATCACTTTTATTTATCAAAGGATAAAGCCAAATATACTTACTGTAGTGATCTATAAAGCTAATATAATAGCGATGACCACTTACAGCGGACACAGGAGACGGACCCCATAGATCGGAGTGAATAAGCTCTAAAGGAGTAGTAGCAATTGTGGAAGATGACGAAAAAGGAAGACGGTGACTTTTTCTTTACTGACAGGGGATGCAGAGAGGGGTACCAGCACGGTCAGGGAGGAAAGAAAGTTGATGTTGAGATAAAACACTGGAGACAACTCTAATGGAGGGATGACCTAGGCGCTCATGCCAGACGGAGGAAGATGCACGCTCACCGAGAAGAGCCTGGGGAGAGGCGGTGAAGTTATGATTCCCCAGGGAGAAGACATACAGACCATCCTTAAGTTGTCCCCGCAGTAGAGTTTTTCAAGTAGAGAGATCTTTGATAAAACAAGAGTCAGGGTGAAATTCAAGAAGGACTTTATTATCAGCAGTAAATTGACTAACAGATAGAAGATTTTTGGTGATATCAGGAACATGTAAAAGGTTTTTCAAGACAAAGGAAGAAACAAGAGAACACAATAAAGAATCACCAGTAGCTCGGATAGGCAAACCTGTCTCGTTACCCGTGCGAACTCTGTCGGATCCTTGATATTCGGAGTGAGCCGCTAGATTCGCAATGTCAGCCGTTAGGTGATGAGTGGCTCCGGAGTCAACATACAGTTGGAATCGACTGGACTATTCTATAAGAGTGGAGAAGAGCAGTTGGGCTACCCGAATCATCATAACGATTGTAGCATTTGTTAGCATAATGGCCAAAACGATTGCAGATCTGGCATTGAGGTCGACCACCGGTGGACTGATGTGACGGTAAGAAGGAACGTCCACGACCACGACCGCACTCCCTGCCTCGGCCACGTCCACGACCACGGAAAAAAGATGGAGCTGAATGGTAGCTTAGAGTGTGGGAACAGTATGAACCGCAGGAGAAGGGGAGATGAGGGTTGTGGAGTCTGGTGAAGTGATAGCACGCCCACGATAAATCTCCTGGCTAAGCATGAGGCCAATGAGTTCTTCTGACAGTACAGGGTCGACTCATGTGTTGACGGAGGTGACAAACGAGTCATATTCGGGAGACAGACCACTGAGCAAGGTAGAGACGAGGTCGGAGTCGGCAACTGGATTAGCCACTGCCGCCAGGTTGTCCACGATGGACTTGACAGACTAGATGTACTCTGACATAGAAGAGGTGGCCATCTTGAAGGTGTGCACCTGATATTTGAATTGCTACATTCTAGCTCTAGAGGGTGACGCAAAAATTTGCTCCAGAGAGCACCACACATCACGAGATGTGGTGAGGCCGACGACATAAGCAAGAACAGCCTCAGTGAGCGAGGAGATAAGCCAACATAAGAGCATCTGATCAAGCTTGATCCAGTGAGTGTATTCGGGATTGATAGTGGGCTGAGCATCCTTCTCCGTAGAAGGAAGAAACCGGACTGGACATAGAGAGGTTCCGTCGACGAGGCCTTCGAGATCGTGGAGCTTGAGAAGAGGAGGAACTGGGAATGCCACAACAGATAATTTCCCTTGTCGAGTTTGACATTTAGAAAATGAGTGATGTTGGGATTAGGAGTAACCATGGATGCAAGTGTTTGGATGGAGGTGAGGGAAGATGAAGAGGAAATACTCGACATGGTACAGGAGTTGCTCTGATACCAAGATAAACAATAAGAAGAAGACTTATTTGTGTAAAGACAAGATACCATTAGCTATGGTTCTTAATTGTATTTAATACACATATTGGTCACATGTTTACACTGATTTAGGAGTACAATAGGAAAACATTGACTGAGAGAAATAATAGGAAAATATTGACTGAGAGAAAGAATGAGAAACACATGGTGCATGAATCCCATGAGTCCCATGTGTTCCTATAATCATGGAGAGATTTTAGGATCTGATTGATTTCATGAGGAGTGTTTTTCACATTAATCACGTGTTGTCATTGATATCTCTAATAAGAAAGACGTTCACAATAGTGTGCATGCTCGGCTAGCATCTTGAACCTCTTGCATTTCTTCTTGACTTGAAGCCTGTACATCTTTCTCGTCTGTGACAGGCACTCGGTTTTTTAACTCATCATTACTTCTCATTTCCCAGTATGTTGTTGCTGCTATCACTTTCATCAGCTTTTTTGGAATGTATTGTTGTAGGATCAGATATTACAATGACAGAATGCCTTTGAGATTCGGGATGATGCATAGAGTGGCCTTCATGAGTTTCATGCTTCTCTTCCACCTATGATATGTCAAATTTCTGTTCAAGGGTTAATCCTCGGCATGACTGTAATATCCCTATTTTGAAATACAGTATTTAAATAAAATACACTGGTATTTTAATATGGACATGCACATTTATTTATTATTGTTAATTATTATGTGAGTTACTATTACTAATTGTTATTAATTATTATTATCATAAATTATTATGATTTTTATTAAGAAGTAAAGTTATTACAATTATTTTGTATTTTGCATGCAAATAAGTGAGCCCACTCCTCTTCTCCTATTTTCCTAATTTTTTCTTTATTTTTCTTTGGCCCAAAACCAAACCTAGTGGCCAATATCCAATAAACCTCTATTTCCACTTCTTAACAACCAAATGGATAATTTAAAATGATAATAAATGAATAAAAATAAATAAAGAAAGAAAAAAAATAAAATAAATTAATAATAATAATAAAATAATAAATAACACCCAAATGGATATTTTAAAATGATAAAAAATGAATAAAAATAAATAAAGAAAAAAAATAAAATAAATTAATAATAATAATAATAATAAAATGTACATGTGTGCTTATTTGCTTATGCCAAGATGAGCCAAGATTCGAACTCATGTTTCTCTATACTAAATCCTAATATCTAAACTATAATGTCACACTGGCGTGTGATTATGTAAGTAATCTAATTTATTTAAACAAAGCTAAAGTCAAATTCAAATTTTAATTTTCAACTGAAAGATCTCAATTGTTGATCTTTATCTTAACAGCCCAATTCTTATGTTAAAACCTACATGCTAAAAATCTTAACCTGGAGATCTTACCATAATATATTAACATAATCCATCTCCTCCTGCCTCTTAAAAAGAAAAAAAAAGAAAGAAAGAACTCAGATCCAAATTCAAATTTTCTCACTTCTCTCCTTGAAAACCAATGTGATTGGGGAGCGTTCTTGAAGTGTGGAAACTGAGGAGCGTGGGCTTGAAGTGTGAAAACTGAGGAGCACGCTACGGGATCAATCCAAGTAAGTAATCAATAACTAGCAATTTTTTTATAATGTTAGTTCTTTTTTATGAATTTTCATATAAAATCTCATCCAATTAATCTTAATAATATGATTTTGTATAAGTTAAGAAATTTTTGAGAATATCATGTTTAAAAATCTCTTTTTACGGAATTTTAATCTCAACCATGATTTAGATAAATTATATGAATTAAAAAATTTAAAATAACATGTTTAAATCCCCTTTACATGAAACTTTAATCTCAACCAAAGATTAGATAAAATAATCTATATAAATTAAGATTTATTGAGATAACAACCCCCATGATCCAGATAAAATAATTTACACGAATTAAAATTATTGAGATGACAAGCAAATCCCCGTGATATAAATAAAAATAAATTGTATGAATTAAAATTTATTAAAAAAGGAAAAAAACATATTTCAATTTCCCCTTTTCGTGAATCAAGAAACTCACCAATGATCTAAATAAAATATAAAGGGAATATACTAATGCACTAATTCCGTTATAGACTTTTTTAAACAAATCACTAAAATTTAACAATAAACAAAAAAGGGACCCTTGCCAAAAGCTGAGAGCAGCCTTGCTGCACAGACTCGCAAGGTTAGGATCCAGGGGTCCCCTTTTTCCCAAAAAAAGACTATCAATTTTACAAGTACCTGATGCATTAGTAAGAAATATTGAAAGACTAATTTTTCATCTATATCCATTTTAAAAAATTAAGACTGATTTGAGCATTTTGGATCTTAAAATTATGATGAAAAAAAATATAAGTGTGCCACAGATCCTCTAATAAATACTAATCTTCTGTTACTCTAATAATTAATAAATAATAAGCAAACAACGATAAGAAGATAATTCTTAATTAACTAGCTATTAATTACTAAAAAATCATAATTGAAAAATCAATTAATTAAAACTGACTGAATAGAGGTTTTCTCTTGTTACTCATATAGAAACTTCATCCGTCCCTCCGTCTTCTTTCTCTCTCACCTCCCACTCCTTTTCTTTCTCCTCTCCCTCCTACTCCCACCTTCTTCTTCGTCACTTGGTAGTGACTTATCAGTCGGCTTTTTAACGCTGATACCGATACACTAGTAAATAAAATTTATTGTTTAATCAAAACCTACGAGTGAAGTGAGAAAGTTTATTCTGTGACACTTTAAGCGAAGTTGTCTCTCTTGTCCGTCTGCCTTCTTCCCCTTCTTCCCTGCTAGAGAGAGAGATGGCCACTCCCCTCCTCCTCCTCCGCTTTTTCCTCCCCCTCCCCACTCTCCCCCTTCCCCTACTTTTTCAGCAAACTGCTAACGCCGTCTGTCTTGTTGTTCTTATCATGTCAGTAGTATGCTAATATAGGCCGTAACATGATGCAAGCAAGGGGTGAACTCAGCGTGTTGCTTTGCAGAGGGAAATAAACAGATCAATGCACAAACCATCTGAGCCCGAAAACGGGCGGGTCCTACCAAGTTCGGTCCGAGATCAGAACTGGAGCCAACCGGGCTCCGCCGACAACAAAATCCCTAAGGCTCTCCCTTTTTCTCGCTCTTCTCACCGACCATTGAAAGCTAACCGCGAATTGAAATCAATCGACCAGCTCGAGCTCGTGATCACCGGGAAAAATGGCGCACGGCGGTTACGCCAGGCGTCGGATCGAGGTGCGAAGGCCCCTCGGCCGGCGAGCGAAGGGCCTGGGGCCCGACGACAAGAAGGGAAAGAAGAAGGTCAAGTCCGTCTCGGTCAAGAACCAGACCCGATCAACCGAGCGGATGCTTCGAAAGGTACTATTTTTGCTATTAGTTTTTTTTTAAATTTTTTTTATTGGTCTGTGATTGAAAATTTGTTTTTGCTTCATTCAAGCTTCAATATTAAGGTTTAGTTTGGGTTTGAGGTTATCCAACAAGATTGAAGGAGAAATGGTAGTTATGAACTGAGTGTTGGAAGCATCTTAAATGAGAAATACTCAGCTAGAGCAATAAAACAGTGAACTCATTGTATTACGATTGCTATCATCTGGCCTTCAATATGAATTGTTAACATACCTGTATGTAGGCACGTGGTACATTGTATCTAGATATGTACAGTTTCCTTATTTTCCTCTCCACTTTTTATAAATTGATGTAATCGTTTGGTGAATATATATACAAAAATTACTCTCTCCAAATTATCATAGTATAGAGCTTATTCAAAAACCCTAAAACAAACCCAGCTGCCTCTCTTCTTCTCGAGCTTGATCTCATCGTCGCTGCCCGCATGGCACTGCTACCTCCTCTGTGGAGCCAATCAAGACCTTGCCATCACCCTCACGTTGTCGAAGACCTCATGTTGCCATCAAAATTTCTACAGCTCCCTCGATCTCAATCTTACATTCCAGATTTCACGCTCCAAATCTCGTCGAAGAGCAGTTCCGATCTCGATCTCGCGTCGCCAATCTCAGATCTCACCATCGCTCTCGCCGACACTCCTCACCAATGTCCCAACACCTAGCGTCCTGATCTTGATCTCATCTCGATCCTCTCTGACACCAGCGTCCCAACACGCTCTGACACCAGTGTCCTCAATCTTATCTTTGACGCTAGTGTCCTCGATCCTCTCTGTCACCAGCGTCCCGACACACTCTGACACCAATGAACCGACACACTCCGACACCAGCGTTCTAAATTTCTGTCCCCTCTGGCCTTCCTCTTCAGAGACCACGCCTCCTGCTCGGAGCCGAAACATGCGTCTCATAACCGTGCTCAACGATCCTCATGGATAAGAAGAGATTGTTCAATTTCCTTGTTCTTGATGCTCAGCTCCAAGGCCCTGATAATTATACTGCATGGGCTCTCACGATGCAGTATAATCTTCGTGCTTTCGGAGCTTGGGGTTATATTCAGGGCACTCTCAAATTCCTGTCAGCTATCTTTACCATTACTGTCACTCCGCCATCAGGTTTTTCTACATCAGACTCTCATTCGAGCATCACATCAGCACTTACTCGGGATCAGTGGGTTCACACTGACGAGCAAATAATGGCGTATATTATGAGGTTAGTCTCCTTTCTCATTTGATTCTCATAGTCGTTCGACCTCATCCATGGAGCAATGGCTGCCTCTAAATCGTATGTTTGTCGAGGCTGCTGCTTGGGAGTATCAACTGTACCAAGCTTTTCAAGATGCCAGGCAGGGAGACAACTCCATTCAGGATTTCTACTCGCTGCTTTCAGTTTATTGGCAGGAATTGCATACCATGAAAGTTCCCATTCCATATTTCATATCTGCCTTTGCTCTCGAGTTTTAGAAGCAGAAAAATTGTCAGAATCTTTTCCACTTTGCCATGCGACTACGTCTTGAGTTTGAGACACTATGTGCAGTACTTTTCATCGTCATCCACTTTTCAGTCTCACTGAATCAATGGCTAAGTTTACCTCTGAGGAGACACATCTCTGGTTGTTGTCATCATCACCGGCTCCTGTTCAATCAGCCTCCTCGCCTACTGTTCTTACAGCCTGAATCATCCTTCTGTTTCTCATAGCCTCCTTGAATTATGGGCAACCGTCTTGTGGGCCACTGAACTGAGGACAACAGACTCGTGGTCCTCGACTCAGGCTCAAAAGGTTACATGTCGCGATTGCAAGCAACTTAGTCACATGGTTTTCACCTGTCCGAAACGAAAGAAGCTCTATGGTTCATTTGTTTTCAGGTCCTCATTTGCTGCCTCTGCACCTGCACCAGCTGGTAGACCTCAACAGGATCCCTATCATCTGATCATCTCTCACAGATTGCCTCATATCTTGCACAGAATCTTGGTATCACTTGAGCGTCTTCAACTTCTGATTTCACTGCTATGTCTGTCACTTTTAGAGAATCTAATTCTTGGATATTTGACTCAGGTATCACTCAACATATGATTTAGATCATTCTGTTCTTACACATTGTTCCTCAATATCTGATTCCACTTATATATACATTGTTAATGGTGCACCTTTTGCAGCTACTCGGTCTGGTAACGTCACTCCCACTTCTGACCCCACTCACTTTATCTTCTGTATTTTGCATTTCTAAACTTACCATGCAATTACTATCTGTTGGCAAACTTATTGATTGTAATTGTACTATATTTTTCACACCCCACTTCCTGTATTGTCTAAGTTCACACCAACCAAAAGATACGTAAGATCAACGGCTTGTAGCAGCTGAAGTATCTTCATCTCCCTTCATCGCCACATCCCGCAGTGAGTTTTTCAGTCACATTTGATATGGCATTGTTGGTTGGGTTATTTATCTAGTTTAGGTTAAAAACTGTCTGATTCTGATATGTTGGGAAATTTTCAGTTTTCTAGCTCAAATAATTGTGAAATTTATTATTTTGCAAAACAAATTGCTTGCCTTTACTTCCGGTAATCACACGACTTCAGAAAATTTTGATCTATTTCACTCCGGTATTTGAGGTCCAAAACCTATCTCATCTAATTCTGGCTACAATTATTATATTTGTCTTGATAATGACTATTCTCGATACACATCGGTTTATCTCATGTGAAATCGATCTGAGTTGTTACAAATCTATACTGATTTCACAAACATGATTCATACCCAATTCCATAAACGCACAAGTCTTTCGATCTGATGGAGCTAGAGAATATCTTTTTTCCGCTATGAATAATGTATTAAAATCACATGGCACTATTTCTAAGCAATCTTGTCCTCACACACATCAACAGAATGGGGTTGCTAAGCGAAAACATAGACATCTACTTGAGGTAACACAATCACTGTTGCTTTCTGCGTATGTTTCCAAATGTTATTCGGCAGAAGCTGTGTTAACTGCAGTTCTACTCGTAACATCACCCCATCCTCCGTTACTGCTAATATGTCTCCATACTCTCGCCTGCATGAGCACTCCTTTGATTATTCTCTTTTTTGTACTTTTGGATGTGTTTGTTTTATTCTTCTGCTTTCTCATGTGCGGGATAAACTCTTTCAAAACCAAAAAAATGCATCTTTCTCGGGTATAGCTCTGCACATGAAGGATATCAGTGTTATAATCCTACTACCAATCGACTTCGCATTGCCCGACATGTGTCATTTTTTGAAAGTGTTCCTTACTATCAATCCTCACATCCATGATCTCTCTTTCCTACATACCACTACATCTACCAAGTCTTTCACCCCTCCTATTCCTACTTACCTCTCTACCCATTTCTACCCTAGCACCACATGTTTCACTTATTAATTCTTTCCCCTCATTTGTGAATGTTACTACTCTGAAATTCTGTTACTTTTGACTGCTCTGACTTCCCAGGGTGATCAACTTTCTTGCCAAAATTCGCCACGCGATTGTCACCCTCTTGCCCGGTATTGTGTATTTGTTAACGCTACATATTCTCTTGAGTTTTCATCATTTGTCTTTGCCCACCATTCTCTACAAGAACCTAAGTCTTATTCTGAGGATGTAAAATCTCCAGAATAGCAACAGAAACTAGCGGTATTCCAATTTACTTATACTTGGGATCTTGTTCGCTGCCGCCTGGTGCAACTCTAGTAAACTGCAAATGGGATATACAAACCAAGTCTGATGGTTCTGTTAACGGTGCAAGGCTTATCTTGTTGCCCGGGGATTCACACTGGAGTTTGGTATTGATTATGAGGAGACTTTACCCCTTGGCAAAAATGACATCTATCAACACTCTTCTTGCTCTCACTGTTGCCCGTCAATGGCTACTCTGTTAACTCTATTAGATGGATGTTACAAATGCCTTCCTGAACGGTGATTTATCTGAGATTGTTTATATGCAGTCTCCTCCTAGTGGCACTGCTCCACCTGGGTATGTATGCAGACTTCGCCGGCACTTTATGGTCTAAAACAGTCGCCCTGTGCTTGGTATGAGTATTTTCACCAATCTCTCCTCTCTGCTGGTTATACACAGAGCATGGTTGATTATGCGATGTTTCGATTCTCTACTCCCCAGGATATTGTGCTTCTCATTTTGTATGTTAATATATGATCATTATCGGGAGTGATCCTGATGCAATACGGGCGGATCGCAATCAGTGTTCTAAATATTCCTGATATAACCCCGATATTGCGCCGATATTGCGTTTACAACACCTATCCGCAATGATTTGGCACATCCAAACCGATATAGCGTTTTTCATCCAAAATCGCTGATAAATAGGCATGGACCCGATATATCGGCCGTAATTTCGGTGATTTTGAAGTCGATATAGCGTTTTACACTCAATTTCTAGGTTAGGTATTTGGGTAATTCGAGTGATGTGACAATGTGACATTTTTGAAGATTCTACACTTGGGCAGTCATTATGGATTCATAGGCTTAATGTAAGTTATCGAGTTAAGTATATCGTAAACATATAAGTATGATGTTTTATATGGATTTATATAATTTATGCATATATTGTCTTATTGAGATGCGATTTAAAACAAGAAGATATCTATATTACAGTCTGATTTTGACATCCGATTTTTGAAAATATCCCCGATATATCCCCATCTCCGATAAATTTTCCAGCCGATGTAGCCGCTGTGGCCGCCATTTAGAACACTGATCGCAATCACCTTCAAATTAAAGAATTGAAAATTAGGGTCTTGAAAGAGAAATGAAAAGAAGAATTAGGGTTTAAGATATAAGAAAATAGGAGAAGTGGATAAATTTGAGCTTCGCACCCCTTACACCACAAGGATTACACCCCAATCTTAAGAACTCAAGGGCTCAAGTTTAATTTTTTTTAATCCATTCATTGTCTAGCAATAAGAAAGCACTAAGACATATTTATAAGCTCTACAAGAGTTCAGTTCTCGGATATAATCGATATGGTACTAAAACACAATAAAAAACACTAAACTCAAAAATAAACTAAGACACAAAAGCAACTAGAAACTGGTGTGATATCCTCATCATTTCCCTTGGGGTGGGAGAAACTCGACCCTGTCGAGTGAGGGCTCTCCTCGCAAAGCATCTCAATCGGGTCATGGTGGTGGTCGAGGAATCAACACTAATGCGTCACATCGACACCAAGGTGGTGAAGGTGGAACCGACTTCCGTGACAAACATGTTGCCATCGATGGGAGCTCGAATAACATACATGAGTATAACAAGCTAACTCAACTCCACTGAAATCTAACCCATATCAAGACACCAATCTTCTGTGAAACTGCCTCCTGGAGTAAGATCTATAAGGGTTCGTACATATCAGGCGATCTCAAGAATAATAAGGTCCTCATAGTTGTTAAAGATAGTACTAGCTCCGTGGTAGGCTTTGCTAGAAGATCTATAAGGGTCTCAATAGGGAGTTCTTCAACTTCTGTGCATTGTGAGAAAATTTCTTCTTGCAGTGACACCAACTCAGCAATAACTTCTGGCTCTGGTTTGGATCTTCAACAAATTTTGGCTATTGCTGCTGTTCCTCAACTTTTTTCTCGATAAGGATTGGAGGTTTTGGATCTGTAACAACATTGCAACTATGCTTTTAAGAATCTTTCCTATGCGAGCTAGTATCTTCTTACATTCAGCGATTAGATTGCTGAATTGTGGTCTCTCGAGCTCGGGCTCATGCTCAATATTAGGCTCTTCGCAATCTGTCTCAGATGCATGAAGAAGGTGAGGAGCATACCGAGTATGAAGAAAATTCTGTAAGATAAACCAGCATCAACAGAGTCTAGAGTTGTGTGTTCATCATCAATATGCTTCTCCAACCAGCTTCATTTGGGTATGGCGACACTTCTGCTCAGACGTTAGGGAGAAATAACTGAAGAAATTTTCAAAATGATTTTCTCAATTTTCATACTTATAATGGTCACTAGAATCTCGAAAATATTAAATAGCAACATACATATCCCGTTCAACTTTCTTGTCATCAACATTAGTATTTATATATCTTCCATAAAAGAAAATTTTCATGAATAAATTTTCAGTATTTAAAGATAAGAAGTTACACAAGAATCACCACCTGCTATCTTAATGATGTAAAATCTTTTCCCTGGCTCTAGGACTCAGTTACGGATCCAACGCTTCAAATAGAGCTCGAAACGGACTCCGCACGGGCGAGAAACGACCTCTGAATTGTGCGCTCATCTGTTGAGCTGAATCTGGTAGACGACCGAAACTCGAACCTGGATGTGAAGGTTACTCGAACGTGAACGAAGGTCGAACTGACTCCGAACGACGCGTAGTATTGATCTTCACGAATTTGCTGCTTCGAAAATGGCTTGATTCGGGCTTGAAACGAGCTCAGAATGGTCTCCGAAAGATCTAAACTGAGCTAAACTGAGTCAGACAAGTCAACTCGCTGAGTCAGGCCGAGTTAACTCAAGTGCATCGACTCAAGTGAACCCGACCAGTTCAATGGGATTGGTCTGGCAGATCAGGTTCGGATCGGGTTGGTTGAGTGAGGCCCGACCCAAACCCAATAACTCAATCCTTATCGGATTAAGTATGTTGGGTTTCGATCCATTTACCCGTCAACCCGCTGAACTCCCTTTTTCTCCCCTGTTGCCTGCTGGGTTCTCACAGATGGCGGCGGTGACGAAGGTCAATCTCTCGGGCGGCGGCGACGACGATGGCAGGGGTAGGGTAGAGAACTCCGACGATCTCAAGGTGGCGTCAATGATTGGATCTTGGGCAGAGGGAGGTGGTGGAGTTTGAGGAGATGGTGGCGGTGAGGGATCTGGGTGGTGGTGTTGTCGGTGATAAGGAGAGGAAAAGTGGCCAGATATGCTCTCTCGATGATGAAAAGTGTCCGGATCTGCTCTGTCGATGATGAGAAGTGGCTAGATCTGCTCCAATAAGGCCCGCTCTGCGTCAGTGAGGGCGCTCAGCCGACGAGGCAGCTTCCGCGATGGCGGTGACGTGGTGGGATGTCATTTGCGAGGCCAGGGATGGGTTCCGAAGAGGTTTATGATGATGGAGGGTGGTGATGATGGTGATGTTGATGGCGAAGATGATGTGGAAGGTGGTGTGGAGAGAACTGAAGGCGGCGGCGGCGGGGTAGGTTCTGATGGAGATGATGATGATGGAGGATGTTGATGATGGAGGGTGATGATGGAGGGGAGATAGGAAAGGAAGAGATGTGGAAGATGACAAAGAGATGGTGTTGGTGGTGGCCGCTGGTTGCGTTGTGAATAAAGACGGAGATGGAGAGGACGAAGACGAAGGAGAAGATGAACAACGTAATTGGAACAATGAACTTTTTTTTTGGAGCATATCTGGATTTTGTTCTAAATTTAGGATTTCAGTTTTAGAACTAGGGTTTGAGAGGGGGCTAGGATTTGAAGAAAAGAGAAATTTATTGAAGGGGGATTAGGACTGAAGCTCTGATACCAAATTGATGTAATACGGGCGGATCACATTCACCTTCAAATTAAAGATTTAAAAATTAGAGTTTTGAAAGAGAAATGGAATGAGGAATTAGGGTTTAAGAAATAAGAAAATAAGAGAAGTGGATAAATTTGGGCTTCGCACTCCTTACACCACGGGTTTCACACTCCAATCTCAAGAAACTCAAGAGCTCAAAAAATTTGAACTGAAAATTTTTAATGCATTCATTGTCTATCAATGAGAAAGTACTGAGGTCTATTTATAAACTTTACAAGAGTTCAGTTCTCGGATATAACCGATGTGGTATTAAAATACAATAAAAGAAAACATTAAACTCAAAAATAAGCTAAGTCATAAAAGCAACTAGAAACTGGTGTGATTTTCTCATCAGATCCTGTCGCGATTACTTCTCTAAAGCGGCATCTGCAGTCTCAATTTGAATTGATGAATTTAGGCTTTCTACGCTATTTTCTTGGCATTGAGATTGCCTACTCCTCTCGTGGCCATCTTCTGTCTCAACAGGAGTACATTGTTGATCTTCTTGATCGTGTTACCCTGAGTGATCCTGCTGCTTCTGTATCCTCTTTCGTTGTCACACTTGTGGAACTTCATCTTAAACTCAGACACGATGATGGTACTCTATTACCACAGCCTACACGGTACATGGAGCTGGTGGGTTCTCTTATATATCTTTCTGCTACTCGCCCGGATATTTCTCAGGCTGTTCATATCCTCAGTCAGTTTGTTAGTGCTCCCACCTCAATTAACTATGCGGCATTACTTCGTGTGGTTCATTATCTCCGAAGCACCATTTCTCGATCATTGCTATACAATTCTGAATTTTCATTTTCTCTTCGGGTTTATTTTGATGCTGGGTGCGCTGATGATCCTAATACACGCCGCTCCACCACGGGCTACTGCATTTTTATGGGCTCCTCTCTCATTTCTTGGCGTAGTAAGCTCCAGGATGTTGTCTTTCGCTCGAGCATCGAGGCCGAATACCGCGCTATGGCAGATATTGCCTTAGGCTTTGATGGTTACACGATCTCTTGTGTGATATGGGTGTCTGTGTGCTTACTCTTATTCCCATGCACTGTGATAATAAGAGTTCCATTGATAATGCCTCCAATCCTGTCTTTCATGATCGAACAAAACATATTGAAGTCGATTGTCATATTACTCGCCAGGAATATGGGAAAGGCAAGATCACTTTTCCCTATGTTCAGCTAGCTGATTTATTCATCAAGGCGCATACCTCTCAACAGTTTCACGATGTTCTATCCAAACTCTCGGTGTTTGATCCACTGTGAGTTTGAGGGGGTGTTAACATATTTGTATATAGGCATGTGGTACATTGTATCTGGACATGTATAGTTTGCTTATTTTTCTCTCCACACTTGTATATATTGATGAAATTGTTTGGTGAATATATATACATAAATTACTCTCTCCAAATTATCCTGAATGTTAACTGGTGGTCTTTGGAATGTAAAAGAGAAAAGAGTAGGCCTGATGTTTTGTTGTGACATCGTCTCTGTACAAACAGTTGAGCATGCAAGCTGAAATGTTTCAAGTCAGTTGATTGTGTTTTTCCCGCATCGAGTTTGGACGAAGCATCACAAACAAGTTTGTATCTGCATTGGTAACAGGTCAAATGGAAGAAAATTGTACCCAAAAATTTCCCATTTTTAGTGGAATTTCCCTGTATCAAAATTTGACTATAATATGTAACCATAAAAATTATCATTACACTTAAGTACGTCTTATCGTTTGCAGGCAAAACTTGGAATTACTAAAACAAAAACAGTTATCTTTCTAGATAATCTAGTTAATGACAACAGTGGGAATTTTTTGTGCTTTTATTTTATTCTTTGAGGTAAGTTATTTTGCTTTTTGGAATTCATAAAACTTGAGTTCGTTGGCAACTAAGTGATCGGCTTTGAAAATTTTAGAGATTTAGGAGAGGAGATGCTTTGACAAGAGCAGGCAATGGAACAATTGGATGTAGGGTAGGAAGGAGAGCAAAACATTTACAAATATGATGGAGGATCTGAAGGCCATTTTTCAAAGATTTGGGTGATTTACGACAAACTATTTGGATGTTTTCAGCGGAGTAAAACTTTGTTCCAGAAAAGGGAACAAGAAGAGTTCAAACGGGATGGAGAAGGGTTTGAGAGATGGTATATGGAAAGTTTTTGAATTTGCGACAGGAAGAATAAAGTTTCTTGGAAAAATTTAGAATTGAACTGCTCTAGAGGTTTAGGAATTTTTTTTTTTTTTTTTTTTTTTTTTGGGGTTAGCCTTTGAACTGCTTTCTATTTACTACTAATTTGTGAAGTATGAAAATAACATTTTATCAGATTTCTCAGATTTCTTCCGCTGATAATGATAGCAGATTGCATATCGTCGAAACAACATTAAATGATAATTGGATAAAGCAATGACACATGCACACACATTTACTCAATTTGTTTAATTTCTTGATTCATATTTGTAGGACATTTCTGCACAATTCCAACTTTTATATCCTTGAGGTTGTTTATCTAGTGATGCATTATCATGGCAAAAATTAGAAATTCAGTGCTTAAATATCTGAACTTTATTGTACTGGCAGCTTGTGTGGTTTTAGTACAAATTTCTTGTTTGTGGGTACGGTAATTACTAACTTTCCTTTTTTATTATTCTTTTTAAACCTTCAAGAATCTCCCCCCTGGGGTCAGGCTGGCTCAGGAAAAGAAGCTGGAAGAACTGAAGAATCATCAGGAACTTCAATCTTGTTTGGCTACAGAACGAAAAATACAATTGAGAGATAAAAAGATTAAATTTTTTGGTAAGTCTTGCACTCATTTTATTGCAGCTCTTTACATTTATCATTTGTAAAGGATGCATTACATTTATCTGCATTATGCTCTTCTTATAACTCTCGTATATTGGACTGCATACTCTAAAAATAGAGAGGCGTAAGATTGAGAGAATGATAAGGCGTTTGGAGAAACAGCAACGCATATCATCTGATCATACATCAGAGGAAAGAATTTCCGATCAGCTTTTCAGATTGAGAGAAGATCTTGAATATATCAGGGTAAGTTGTATGCTCAAGTTATTCACGAATTTTACTAGCGACATACAGTTTATTAAATAAAATTATTATGGATCATAAGAAAATGGAGAAGTAAACTAGCTTGATAGTGACAAAAATTTAAAATTCGTAAAACTACTTTGTTGACATGATCCATATTTTTGGTGACACACCTTTGTAATTTTGCGGATAGGTCATGAAAAAAATTCTATTATTACTCTGTTTACATAGTTGGATTAATAAAGTTGCATTTATTCTCTGCTTTATAAAGTACATTTCTCAGATGACGGCAGGTTGAACTCTGGGCAGAGGACATCTGCACTGGCATACTTGTGCCAATATTAAATACTTTAAAGATAACCAACTGCGCCTTTTATTGCAGTTCTTCCCCAAGACTGAGAAGTATGTCTCTTTGTTTGTTGGAGGAGATAGTGCAGCTATCGTTCATAAGAGAAACAAATTACGTGAACAAATTAAGGCCAACCTCGTGGCTGCTGCTGCCAGCGGAAAAGATTTAGAAGGTAGCTATTGACCCCACCATCCCCATCTCACTCCAGCACATAAAAACTATTCACTGGGAGTAAATTTATTTCTAGAAAGCTCTTCTTCTTTCCATCAGTTACCATCTTTGATTTTTCTATTGTCATCTGCATTTCATATAATTTAACACTTAAAATGTGTTTTATTTGTGGTGTAAACTGTATATTTCTGATGGATGAACAGAAACAGCAAGTGATGATGATGCCCTGGACATGAGTGATGACGATTTCTTCTTGTCCGGTAGCTCAAGTGACGAGGCAGAAGCAGACGATGAATGGACAGATAAAAGTACAAGGTATGCTGTCTTTGTTCGTGCTTCATCACTTGAGCTTTTAAACTATAATTTCCTTAGGATCAATCTATGTTCCTAAACAATTTCAGTTGTCAAGAGGCTATATATAGTTAGGCTGTCAAGATAGAGAATTTGTACAAACTTTCAACAACGATGCATTATCAAAGTCCTTGAGCATATTGTCCATCTAGTTTTATTCATGTGGGCATAGGTTTTAAATTGTTTTTTGGTAATTAATGACACTGACGCTAAAATATGGCACGAGAGGATATGTTTTTGCATTGGTACAACTTTGTATCATTAATAAAAATTGAATGTGCACAGATCAAATTTACATTTTATACATAAAAATCACTTGATCCTCCCGGTAAAAAACATTCTGCTGGCGTTATGCAAGCCTAATAAAAAGAAATAGTTGCATGAGAAAAAAAAAAAATACAGAGTGGGACTTCCTTCTCCAAAGTGTGTGAGATCGGACATACTCTGAACCTCAGATTTTGGCTGCATATCTTCCCATGCTTTTGATCGCAGACCATGACTGTTGATGGTCTGTAGCATCATCTTTCACATGTCTTTGTTGCTCCTCTCTTCCTCTTTTATATAATCTAGCAGTATTTATGGCCAGCATGCAGATATCATAACAGATCAACTTTTGATTGATTGAGATCTTTTCAGAATAAAAAAGTTACTACGAGGTCTTATTGCACCATCAATATCAGTGCATGGACACAAGATTCCATAAATATTTTCTTTACCGTCAAATATAAGCGGCGACAAATCAATAGAAATTATACAGGACACTTCCATCCTGTAGGCCACCGTGGATGCATATTCATGCGGTTGTCCATGTACATCCTGCACTTGTTGTGGGTTCACATTCAGCATGAATCCCAATAAATGACTGAGAGATGTCCGAATCCAGGTCCCCAGCATTATTTTAGATGTTGGTCCATATTTAGAACTTTGTGTAACCTCTTATATATGTATATAATATCATTGTTACCTAGAATGCATATACATACATATTTAATTGCTGCTATTAGTTTTGATTTCTAAGCTTTATCATTGAAGAGACTCTGCCTCTCATATTAAATAAATATTTGTTAATTTATTTTGAGTTAAGACATGAAGTAGGTAGCCTCCATGGAGCACATGGACTAATTGTCCAAGTGAAAATAAGATATTATAATAGATTTTCTAAAAATGTGGCTTTTTTTTTCGCTTATAGGTTACTAGTCTAATGTAAACCTCTATGTTGTTCTAATGAGCTTAATACCATATTATTTTGACCAAAATGTGTTTCTCAACTTAAGTTTCCATGGCAAGATTTAATCTTCTTTTCTATTATTATTTTTTGTTAAGTTGGTAGTCTGATTAGGGGTTTGCATAATAAAATGGGGCAACGCGGAAGGTGCTTAAGATCATTAGATTGTACCTAAGCTTGCTAGGATAGATGAAAAAAGGAAACGGAAAGGCGATTTGCAAAGCTGAAAGAAAAAGCTAGAAGGGAATGGAAAAAGACGGAAAAGCTAGAGAAGAAAGTATGATGAGGAAAATAAAAAGAAGATATTAAGAGCCTGAATTTTCTCTGAAGTACATGGTTTTTGCACAAGTGAAATTTATTTTCACAACAAAATAAAATTTTGTCTTGCAAAATGCAAATTAATGCTCATATATGATGATTATTGGAATAACTGTCTGCTGCCTGTTTTTCTGTAGGCCCTCTTTTTAGATTCTCCACAAAATCACATTGAAACAATTGAATATGAAAAAACTAACAGCCACTAATCACAATTAAGCCTCTGCCTTGAAAATACATCATCATCCTAACAGTAAATGATTTATGACTAATACCATGGTCTGAACTGATCTAGTTAGCATATATTTCTACTTGGATGTGTTATCAAATACTAACGCATACTTTCAGCACTAAAGTTTAGCCGACTTGATGATGACCTTTCCTGATCTATGCCTTGTAGAGAACCAGCATCAAGTGCTTCTGGGAAAGCAGCATCTGGCATGTCCAGCGATGAAAAGGATCAGGTTGTTTGTTTGAAAGGGATATTAAAGTAGATTTATTTGTTGATAATTCTTCTGGACATGAGTTTCACTGGTCATCTATGCAGAGACAGATGTCAGCTCGACTTCTCATGCCACCACCTCGGGCATTACCATCAAGCAGAAATTGTTCTATAGAAAAAATTGAGATCTCCACATCCAGCAACACATCAAATGGCAGAAGTGGCCCTTCCTCAAAAAGTCGGGGATCCTTAAATTCACGGACAAATCACAATAGCAACTTGAGTTCAAACTCTGATGCTCATAAACCTCGTCGTAAGAGAAGACCTAAGAAGAAACAGCAGGTGTGACTTAATCCTTTGTTTACTTTTGGAATCCTTTGTTTACTTTTGGGTTCTTTTGGTTGATCAAGATTTGCTTTAGTGTAAGCAATAGAAAACCCAAATTAACTGAATTTTCATCTCCATAATGTATTTTGCATTCTTTAACCCTAATCATAGTAAAAAAACTCTTCAGTACTTGATTGGTGTTACCTAAAGCTCAACCCTGTAGAACTAGTGGTTGAGAAGATTATGCTGGTGCAGGTGCTACTGCTCATTGCGCAGCACTCTGACCGATCTTTTAACTAAAAACAAGACGAATTGTGCTCGGGAATGTTCTTGCCTTGATTTAGACAATCTATCCATGGAGATTCATGGGCAACAGATTTATATGTTTATCATTCCAATTACTTGGTGATGCATGTTATTTCTCTAGATTGGACATGCATATTAGTTTAAATAATAAACATAATACAATTTTGTAGGCACTATGTCATGCTAGCTAGCATCCTGCATCCATGGTGGACTATGTCATGCTTGTCGCGGGCACCCTGATGAAACATAAAATGATTCAGTAAAGAAAGATTTGAGTGTCATCCTTACACATGGGTGTCGGGATACACGGGGAAACACACAATTCTTTCAAGTTTCAAGTGTTTTTGTAATTGCTTATAATGATAAGTAGAAGTGATCTGAATTTTTGAACACAACCTAACTAGCTGAATATACATAATTGACGCTGATGATTCTTTATAGCATGTCCTAAGCTTGCCTTCATGTATTTTTTTATTGACTCATCTTTCTATCCTCGTTATGTGTTTTTTTCATTAACACATCATTCTTTTTGATGCATTTTTTTCTTCATGTATTTTCCATGTGTTTAGAAAAGGGTTGGTAATGGACCGTGCCATGTCATGCCTAGTTGAGCCCAGGCCCGGCCTATGTAAAAGCACCTAGGTCCAAGCACGACTAAGAGTACTTTATGGGTCTAGGCCTGTAAGCCCATATACCAGTCCACTGATACTTGGCCGGCCTACATTCATGCTTGAATTGTGTCGGCCTATTCATTCCGGAATTGGGCCTCATATTTTGTCCCTATTTTGTACCTACTTATGCTTATTTCACACATTTTGTGTCTAATAATTTCTAAAAAGTCAAATTTATCATATAAATTCATACATGAAAACCACTACGATAAAAATCTAAGCTACTTGAAGATATCGAATTGAGACATTTTGTTAAATTAGCATTAGATCAATGGATGAGATGAGTTTGATGAGAATATTAGTTATGAGATCTGATTTCAAAAGGGCTGAGATCGATTTGATATAACTAAGATAAGAGCTGAGAATAGTACTATTAATCGGGTCAGCCCATCGTGCCGCCCCTGGAAGGTCCATTCGTGCCTTCACTAGGCTGTGCCGGGTTGAGGCAAGCCCAGACACAACACGGAATTAACTGGGCTGTAAATTTTACGCTCCAGGAACGACCCAAAGTCTTATTTATCCATGTACCGAAACTTTTTGTCATGGCCACCCTAGTTTAGTGGGGAAAAAACACTTGAAAAATTCATTAAGATAAGCTAGGGGGAACTCTAACACAAGCTTACATTGTATCTAATAAATAAACGAAGGAACAAGTAAACAACTTGTAGAAAATGAGCAGCTTGAAGCATGAAAATAAATTGAACCGTGGTTAATATATCTAACAGGTAGATTTATTGTAGTTTATCCAAACTAACCATGCTTGAGAGAAGGTCAAAGTGCATCAAAGTGATAACTTCTGTAATGCATACATTCTCATACATATCTATAGATCCTATACTTGTTTACTAAGATAATACATATTTAATTATTTATACATGCCTATACCGACATGCATCCTTGTAGAGTGCCAATTATAGCTTGGCATGATAATTGGCATACAACACTAGGTGATGTGTTTGAGTACTTCCCTGTGCCTTGGATCTATCCGTAAATTTTCCTTTAAACTCGATGCAGCTAATTGCAATATATTTGTACCTAGAGAATATGTTCCTTAGACCACATTAATCAGTGCTGAACTGCTGATCATTAACTTGAAACAGGTAATCATGCTATTACATAGTAAGAATCTCGTCCCATTACTGGAAGTTTGTCGCCACTTGTAGACAGCAGAATCTCATACCAAACTACGTGTAGGATCAACCTAATGGAGGTTTCACATTATTTCTGCCGTCTACAAGACTACAACAGGGTCAGAGTTTCAGGGTCAGCTATATGGATATTTTTCTTCCATTCAACTCTATTTAGATGTACCTTTAGTCCTCATTGTTCCATTAACTTCATCCAAACCCTTCTTGTGCAATTATTGGCCTCCATTGCACATTGTCCAAACCATCTCAATTGATTCTCCTATACTTTTTCCTTATTGGGAGCAAGTTGAATTTCTTGTTAGGCATGCTCATTCCTTGTCCTATCTCTTAAAACATTGCCATTCAACATCAATCTCAGATTCTCAGCACTCTCATCTTTGCTGCAATCATTTTTTCTGGACATGTTATTTCTTGAGCATCGAACATTCTTACCCAAAAAACTCATTAAGCATTGCTGGTCTTATAGTTGTCCGTCCAATAGAATTGCCCCGTTAATTTCAGAAATACACTATTTCTCGACTGTACACCATAAATATATATGGAGGAATAATTGTGCGCTTTGAAATTTCACACCCCATTCATCACATTGGTTGCAAAATGGATGGTGACTTGGGCTATATGGTTTGGAATTTGTAAATGCGTGTGATCTTCAATCATTAATACACCTTTGGCGCATAGACTAACATGTTTCACCCAATGGATGATCCACAATGTTCAATGTTCATCTTGACCTACTCACCATAAACTAGGAAAAATGTACATAGAATAGAAGGGATGCTATGTATTTTGAAAGTTTCCAACCCATTCATCTGATGGTTGCAAATGAACAATTTTTTTGTTAATAGAAAAGCATATGATTCTTAAGCCCAATAGATCTCCTGCTGTGTGGGGACCAAGACACATGTGGAGCATCTAGTGTATTTTGGTAATTGGGAATTTTACTGAGCACTATTTTGGTAAATTAGTGCACATGTAAATAGAAGCTTGTGAGGTTTAGTCAAAGTTCCGAGTCAATGAAGTCATTATCCTTTACATCTCCAAGTGTGATATTTTAGGCCTTCTATAAATCAATATTATTAGCACAATTTGATAAAACACATTAAAAGCATATGAGGTTAGTTAAGTTAAAAGTTAACTATCATTCAATTGCTAAGTGAGTAAAGTTTTCATCACTTAGTCTATGCAGACACAGACAGGCCAACACCTAGATGACATGACACATGTCAAATTCTTAAAGGTACACAAAAAAAGTTTTATTTTCTCATATGCGTGTCTGAACACGTATCCAACATAATACAACCTTACTTCTAGTGCTGCATAGCTTAGGATTAATCATTTATCACAATAGTAAGATTTAAGAGGATGTTAACCAGATGCGCAAAGTGGAGAAATACTTCTGGATTACTCAGTTATTACAAAATATGCTTGACATTGAAGGGAACAACTTTATAGCAGCCATCATTATGGATCAAAGTGCTTGGCAATTAAAAGATACGGGAAATAAGTACAGCTGAAATAAGAATGTTGAAACTGATGTGCGGCATTATTCTAAAAGCTATTGCAGGAAATGAATGCATTTATGAAAAGTTAGATGTAGCTTCTATTTAAGATGAGATGAGGTAAATCATTTGAGATGGTCGACATGTGAAACGTGGACAATGAATGTGTTAACAAATGAATAACCGTGGGAAGGTGGGGCAGAATGCGTGACTAAAACTTGAGCTAGGGGTAAAAGTAATAATAAAATGGAGGCGTTATGCAAAACCTCCTTTTATTTTTACTATTAAGTTTACCTCTTCATCAACTTTCAATTCACGTTTAGTGGCTTTTCCTCCTTTTCGTATCCCTTCACCACTTAGCCCTCTGTTCTTATCTCCTTTCCATATCTCGTCATGATTTATCTGGAGAATCATGATTGTTAGGAAGAGGATTTGCTGCAGAAAAAAATAGGAAAAAAAATATATCAGCCTTTCATAATACCAGTGATTCTATCGTAATTGAATAATTCTATCATAATTGAAGGAGCTGTTCATACTGGGGGTAAAACAAAGGAAACCTAAGCCTGAGGTTATACAAAAGGAGATGGTGGTTTTTAATTTGACAGAGGAGATAGTTTTTGATGGGCTGAATGGATAAAAGGATTCAGACAACCTAAAAATTTGGATAAAGGCTTTGTTTCTTCTGTATATGCCCTGGGAGAGGCCCTCTGTTTTTCCTTCAATATATATCTTCACCTTATTGTCCTTTTTACTCCATGTTGTCCTCCAAACCATGGCGCATGTCACTCGCTGAGATCATATCTGAACATCTCTCTCTCTCTCTCTCTCTCTCCTCTCTCTCTCTCTCTCTCTGTGTGTGTGTGTGTGTGTGTGTGTGTGTGTGTGTGTGTGTGAGTGAGAGAGAGAGAGAGAGAGAGAGAGAGAGAGACGCACGCACACATGGACACTATTTATTTTGTGACCCCTTCTGTTTCTATTTTTTCCTCTGTGCCCCCACCCCACATGCTCCACTAGACAGCTCTGGCTCTCTCTATCCTTAAGGCAAGACAAAACCCAAGAGGGTAAGAAATTATGATAACAACACACGAGCTTCAAAAAGTATGAAAAGAATGTGAAATATTTTTTTACAAGAATATAATAGTTTATTCTAAGTTGATGACTGATGTCATATAAAAATGTAGAGTCAGCCTACAAAGTGATGCTTTCGCAGATTTGGACATAATACCTTGTGAGTACCATCAGGTTCAAGAGGTAATCAATGGTGTGATAAAACTCCAAGCACTAGTCAAGTTAAATGTTGAGCACAAACCTCTTCCGTTCCTCTCCTGACATTTAGAGTGGAAGCATACAAGCAGTGTTGTTCATTCCAATCATACATTGGAGTTAAATAAATTTTTAAGCCTACTCACAAGTTCCACATTCTAGAATAATTCAGCAAGGGTGAAAAGTTTGGAATTCAAAGGAAAAAAAATCAAAATATTCAGAAATTGTTTGGCACAAATTCAGGAGCATTGTTTGTGCGCTAGCCATGAGATTTGTACATAGATTGAATATATATATATATATATATATATATATATATATATATATATATATATATATATATATATATATATGGGCTTACTGTACCTCAGCCTGCAGGCTGAGAGTTTCTCAGCTTGCGGGACGTGGCTGAATATAGGCCACACATCGGTCGCAGAGTGTGGGCGCCAAAAAAATCAAAAAAATCCCGCCTAAACAATCGTGAAACAAATTGACAAAAATACCCCTTTTATATGACGGCTGCGACTTCTAGCATTGAAAAGTAAAAAAATATTCCATGGTCGCATACTTAATACAGAATAAAGAATACCGGAGGAAACATGCTATCGTATAGCAATGCGACCTCCTTCAGTACTGCGACCATAGTCGCAAACTCTTTCTCATTACGATGGTGATGACGAGGATTAGAAGTTTAAAAAAATTGTATTTTGTTTTTTTTTAAATATATATAAATCTGTTTTCTAAAGTTAATTGTGTGAATTATATTTTTTACTACTATGTCTTGGTTGAAATGATGTACAATTGTTACAAACCTTCATTTTAAATATTTTACGCTAAACGAATATACTGCAACCATGAACGCAGTTAATAATTATATTACTTCACCCTTATAAATTTTTAAAATGAAAGGTTGCGACATTGGTTGCAGTTGCTGGACGCAGACTTAATAAATACACTGCGACCTTGGTCACAGTTGCTGGACTTTAGTCTTAATCAACAACAACACTGCTACCTTGGTCGCAGTTTCTGACCGTAGTCTTAATAAAATAAACTGCGACCTTGATCGCAGTTGTTGGTGTTTAGTCTTAATAAAATACACAGCGACCTTGGTCGCAGTTGCTGGTTTTTACTCTTAATCAACAACATCACTGCATTAATGGTCTCCAACCGCCAGCGCCGGTTTGGCATTAAAAGACATTAACGCCTAAACCCAATGAAGAGCCGACGCGTGGACAACCGCTTCGGGAAACAACGAATGGTGCGGGTTCGTCAACGTAGACTTGACGTTAAAAGATCTCATAAAATCTTTATGACAGGTCGCGTCTCACGGAGTGACTCCAAGTCGCATCAGACAACAGACAACTTTTCATTTTTCATTTAGATTCAAAAAATGACTTAATCCAAAACAACACTTAATAAAACAACACTTACTTAACGTACTGCGACCAAATCGCATTCCATGTAATGCAACCCTAGATTGCAGTTGCTGGCCATCATTATCAATAACAACACTGCGACCTTGGTCGCATTTAACCATGTACACTGCGACCAAAGACTTTGACTAAGGTCGCAGTTTAAATGTACAATGCGACCAAAGACTCTAACTACATTATATACAAAAAAAAATTAATTACTTAACGTACTGCGACCAAAGTCGCAGTCCATGTAATGCAACCCTAGATTGCAGTTGCTGGCCATCTTTATCAATAACAACACTGCGACTTTGGTCGCATTTAACCATGTACACTGCGACCAAAGACTTTGATTAATGTCGCAGTTTAAATGTACAATGCGACCAAAGACTCTGACTACATTATATACAAAAAAATTAAACTATAAAGTAGAATTTTATCGCAGGCTGAAAAAATTGATCTGAAAAGATTTTATATTTTCAAAAAAAAATTTTATCGCAGGCTGAAAAGGAGAAACTAGATCTTTCAAAAAGAGGTAAAGAAATAAGGCGAAAAGTAATTTATATCCTATAAAGAGCGGCAAAATAAAATGGGGGGAAAATAATAATAAACAATAAGGAAAAGTTATCGAAAGGGGTATTTGGTAATTTAACTTCTTCCTAAAAGCGGGCCGCAAGTCAGTGACGTAACAAATTGAGCCACGTCACCGCAGGCTGAGAGAGTACTCTCAGCCCGCGGGCTGATATACATTTTTCTCTATATATATATTCTGTGACGTAACAAATCGAAGTAACTCAAAGTGTATTCTGCTAATGGTTTAGTGGTTGTAGGGTGTAGAAGACCCAGGTTTGAGACCAAAACCCGCAAATGAATATTAATTGCGTGAAAAAAAATTTAAATTCATGAACAATGCATGATTTTTATGAATTCAACGTGATTTAAATGTGAATTATATGGTAAAAGTTTGGTTAACTGAATTAATTGTGCATTGTTTCATTCTTGGTTGGATTAATGATTTTTTGAATAATTTGAGAACTTGGGTACCATTATTTTAAGCTTTCAGATATCATTCTAGTTCTAGTTCAAAAAAAAAAAAATGATAACTGAAGAAAAAGACCCCATAAGCTTCAAATTAAGCTGCAGCAAAGGGATGAATCGTCTCTCTTTCAACTCCCAGAACAATCTTTGTCTGTGTATGTCCAATTGCTCATGGCCATCCCAATGAATCATCATTGAACTATGTTTCGGTACAGCTCATCAGTAACATCATTTATTAAAGATAAATACAAATAAATGAAACTGTCTTCTTTCTTTGAGTATCAGAATTCTAGTTCTTAGCATGTTACTTATTTAAGGCTCCTTTTTTATATATGTTTGTATGTTATACTTCTTGCTACGCTATTTCAACTGCTTTCTTATTTCCCCGCTCATGAAAATTTTCAAAATCTTTTATGTTTCCCTTCTCAGGCATGAATTGAGGATAAAGTTGATCCTTCATGGAGCTGATACCCCTATGCTTTATGCTTTTTAGCGAGAAGGACAACATGTTTGCTTCTGTACCAGAAAGAAGAACATACTGAATGATATAATATCCATGTAGTGTCCTTCATTTGTTTACTTTTTGTGTAATTTCTTTGTGTGTTTCTATCCAAGATTGGTGGGCATGTTTTTTTGGTCCCCATCCGTGACCAAACTTTCATGTATTTGATACACATCAGTGAGAACTATGTGATTTTTATCCACTGCAATGCTCCGTCCTGTTCTATCCTTTTGCTTGCTTGGTATTATAAACCAAATCAGTGTCAAATAGGAGCCCGAAGATGAGACAAGGGCCAATTTTGATCACCTAGCAGGTACTACAAGAGAGAGCAGTTAGGTTAACAGAAAAGTGACAGGGTCATCTTTGGGTTCAGCCGGCAATATGTTTTAAGCTTGCCCGTTGTGATAGGAAAAAAAAAAAATCTCACAGTTCACGGAAGATGAATTTTTGCCGCAAGCAATTCGACGCTCTCGATCAGACTTGTCAGAACATACAGAAAAGAGACACCTTTTTAGTCAAAAGTACCAGTTTGGTGTCAACTTAAGACTCTTGGAAGTGAGAATCAGTAAGTGGAAAGGTGAGAGGACCGAGCAGAGGGAAATTGTTGGTGTGTTTTGGTGAACTAGTATAGAGAAACTGTTAGTGTTGTGGTATTGATTAGCACAGAAAAAACTGCTAGTGTAGTGGAGTGGACTAACATAGAAAAACTGTTAGCGTAATGGTATGTGTGCTCTGAGGTTTAGGGAAGCGACTTCCTTCTCCTCGGAGAAGAAAGATAGTGTATACCTAACATGGATACTGGCGTGGAGGCAAAATTGATGGATTTGTGTAACTGCACTACTTGCATGTGCTGGATTTGTTATAACGGTAGTGATCACTAGCGCTGGTTCGTTGGGATTGTATGCCGAGAAATCTGTCATTGTCTATATCTGCCTGCGTTGATGGGGACGTTACACGTTGTGAACATGAGGAAAGATGAAGTTGCATAACTGTCGCGGAGATCAAAGTTGATCTGCTGTTGGAGCATCAAGGTCAGAGCGGAAGTCTTTGGAACGAAGAGGGTCTCGGAGTGGAGAAGAGTTTGAGGAGGTGAAGACTTTGGAGTGGTAAAAGCCTCAGAGTCGTAAAGGTCTCGGAATGATGGAATGCAGTTCCGGATTAAAAATGTCTCTGGAATGGTAGGCAACTCCAGGAAAGCTGGATGTGGCGGAGGCTTCGGAATGAACTCTTAGAGTTGTAGATGTCTTGGGAGAACTCTTCTGTAGCCTGGACACATGTCATCATCCTGTTATGGATCAAATTTTGATCACTACACCGGTCCTTCATGCTCATCTCTACAAATACTAATGCTTCTAAGATTTCTATAGTGTCCGAGGGGCTTCCCAGTTGCGTAGGATATTACAGGGAACAAATTCTGGCTTATGGACTCAATCCCGAGCCCAAGGATTCCAACCTGATTCAACCTCACACACATGTTCAACCTATATACTATATCACAAATAACACAACCTGTATAAATCTCAAAATATTACAAAAATTTAAACAATGATCACAATTGCACAAGAATATCAGGATATTACAATATCTCGACATATCCGGACAACACAATTTCACAAATTATATCCTAAGATCTCAAAAATTTTCAAAAATTCACATCATATCAAATTTCACAAATCATATCCAAATATCTCAAAAATTCTCATCATATCAAACTTTCACAATTGATATCTAAATATATTTTTCTTTAAATTTCTGAAAATATCCAAATACAAGTTAAAAAAAAAAATCATCGCAAACAGGATAATGCACGTAACTCGCCCTCGCCCTCGCCCTCGCCCACGTGCAGGAGTAGCCTGGGATGGTCCGGCCTTCTACTCCTCGGCCCCTCGACGTCGTGTGTAACCCCTGATCCCCGGTGTACGTATCACAGTATCGGTACGCGATACGACGTATATTGTTGTTTTGACCTCCATAGTAGTCCGATTGAACTGATTTCAGTTTCAAAAATCATTTTCTAATATTTGAGATTTTTCAGGATTTTTTGAAATTTTTCTGGATTACTTTGGACAATCTCCGTAGGCGGTGTCAACCGATACCGATAATAGGCTTTACGATTTTTCTTTCACAAACGGAGTTATATTTTGAGGATTCGTTTTCACCATGTGTCTTAGAATCGTATTATCTATATTAGGATATTTTTGGGGATTTTTCTGAAATTATCGCAAATCCGGCCAAACCGGTGTCGCCTGGTATCGGCGACATCTTCCAGGATTTTTAATTTGCAAACCAGATAGAATTTCTACAAACTGTTTTCATATTATGTCTCAGGATAATATTCTCTATTTTCTGTAATTTTTGGGCATCGTTCGGAGCGAGTCAATTTTTGACCCTATTAAAATAACATTAAATTATTTTTTTTACAAATCTTTTTTTTCATTTCTTTTCTTTCTTTCTTCTTCTCCACGTTTCCCCACCGCCTCTCCCAACCGCCATACTGTAGCCTCCCCCTTCTTTAAAATCCTCCCCCCTCTCTCTCTCTCCTTACTCTCTCTCCCTCTCTCTCTCTGCGTGCTCGGTGGGGCCACCACGGCCGGTGCGCCGCCGGTGGCCGGCGACCCCAACCGGCGGCCGCCCCCTCCTCTTCTTCTCCTTCCTTCTTCTTCTTCTTTTCTTTTCTTTTCTTTTCTTCTCTTTTTCCTGTTCTTTTTCCTTCTCCATCTCTTTTCTCTCCCCCGCTCTCTCTCGTCCCCTGGAAACCGCTGCCGGCGGGCGGACTCGCCGGCGGCGAGGCGGCGCCGGCGGGGCTGGCGATGGCCAGCCCCTGCCCCATCTCTCTCCCTTTCTATCAAAGCCTCCCTCTCTCTCTATCTCTCTCACTCTCTCTCCCCGGCCTGACAGCCCGCCGCCAGCGGTCGGGATCGCCGCCGGCGGGCCCCCGCCGCCGCCGGCCAGCTAGGCTGGCCGGCCGGCCGCGCTGAAGCACAGCAGCAGCAAGAAGCTGCTGCTGCTATTGTTATTCTTTTGTTTGGGTTTGGGTAAAACCCAAACCCAATAACCCATTTGGCCACTACCCGCTACCCAAGAACCCGTTTACCCGAAAACCCATTAAACCCAATAACTTATGTTAGTGGGTTTGGGTATTGGATCCAAACCCGACCCGTTATCTCACCAAACCCGCATCCGAAACCCAATAAAGGTAACTTTGCCCCTGCTACATTTCCGTATTTGCATTTACAATATTTTTATTTACATATCTAACCCATTTTGATGATTTTTAGCGTTCGGGCGATATCTGGAGCATCGGACTCCGATTCGGACGATTCTGGATCCGTTGCGATCATGGGAAAGAGAGCTACATTCTTGTAGCTAGTTTGTGAGTGTTTTCATTTTATAAATTATATTTATTTATGTTACATTGAGTGATTGCTTTAGTCAATAACTCGTAGATAGGGGTAAAGCACTATAAATGGAAATTAAAAGATACTTCATTATAGCGAAGTTTATAAAATATACGTAATAGATGATTATATCTATTTCACGTGGTTTAGTTACATTTATCACATCACTGGACATTGTCACTTCGTTACTGCTACGTGAATACTGTCACTATGACACTGTCACCATTACAGACCCACCGATACACTCGACCAGTGATTGCATGTCAACCTCTGATACACTACACAGGACACTATCATTTCAGGTTCATGACCACTGTTCCATGGATACGTGACACTGATATTTCATGTGCTAATATCACCGTCCCATAGACAGTCTAATGCACTAAATGCACTAGACACCATTATTTCATGATACCCCTTGTACCTGCCTCACCCTTACATACGTATTGACAATCATGACATTCTTACTGCATGTTCGTGAACTATGGATATACAGATACGCTAGTACGCGGGATACCGCTATATGGATACTCTGGCATGTCTGACCCTACTGTTATTTGTACTCACCGGACTACATGCATTCATTGCCTATGTATTCTATTTGCATGGATCATGTTTTATGGTATTGCTACATGGATATTCCTGAATTCCCGTTATATTGCATACTGTTTATATTACAGGGATTATTGTTACATGAGTAGCCCATCTTGTAACCCCGTTACATGATTATTTCCCGTCACTAATATTGATATTCCCGTTACTGACATGAATGTTGTTGATATATTGTTTCCTGTTACTGATATGGCTACCCCCGTTACTGGACATGAGAGCTGTTGATATGCGACATGTGGACTCCCACATCTATTGTTCTCGTTTCCCGTTATATTGTTCCCATTTCCCATTATATTGTTCTATGCTATCAACAGAGCTCAGGTCCGGTTATCATGTTACTGTAAGATCACCTAGAGGGGGGGTGAATAGGTGATGGCTAATCTAATGGTCACTTATGAACAAATAATGCGGAATTAAAACTAAGTTGACCAAATTAAAATTTCTTTTAATTAAACACTTATGTATAACTCAAGAGTGTTGCCGAATTCCCCTTGCGAGGCTCTGGACAAGCTCCTCTAGATTCCCCTTGAATGGGTTGAGGTGCCGCGTTGGCTCTCTTGGTTGAATACTAGTGTTAACAAGCAATCCCACGCAAGTATATAACAATATAAGCACAAGGGTATATCAAGCATGTAAAGTAAAGACAATGTAAGTAATGCAAGATATAAAAGAGACTAAGTGAGAAAGAGAGCAAGAGTGAGCAATCGCAAAACACAAGGGTATGTTTCGAGGTTCGAGCACACTTGCTCTACATCCCCGCCTTCGACACACGAAGGATTTCCACTATGCACTATCCAACCGGATCTCTCCTTGGTGCCGCAACACCTACAAGCCCTCGGACTCCCAAGTCCCTTACACACCACAAGCCCACCGGCTCGTCGAGGCCGCACCTCAAGCTACAAGTCCTCACTAGGACCCAACAACACCAAGTCCTCACTAGGACCCGAAACAAACCGCGAACACAACCGTCCGCCTTCTCAAAGAACAAAGATGAACTTTGGTGATCACAACTCTTGATCACCTAAAATCCTCTCACAATAACACTCCTATAGAATGAATAGCTCAATGGATGCTCAAGTGTTTGTGTGAGAAAGCAAGGAAAGAATCTTTGGTGAAAAACACAAGAAAATCTCTTTTACACTCTTTGATAAAACTCTCCTTTTAATTGGAAGTATTGACTCTAATTTTGTGGAGAAAAACCCTTCAGAAAGACTGGGAAAAACTAGCTCTAAGGTCTCCAAAAATCTTGGCTTAAAACAATGACAAAACCCCCTTTTATAGAGGCCAGAAAAATCTGACCGTTGGGCTCTGTCAGAGCTACCGGTCGACCGGTCCGGTCGACCGGCAACGGTCAAAAATCCGACCGTTGCAGCCTCCGGTCGACCGGCCCGGTCGACCGCGCAACTGGAGAAGAGAGTTAACTCTCTGTCGGTCGACCGGCCCGGTCGACCGATAATTCCCGAGAGCAAAGCTCTCTGAAGCGGTCGACCGGCCCGGTCGACCGTTCTCCAGTGCACACTGGCGTGCACGTCGTGCACGTCCGGTCGACCGACCCGGTCGACCGGCCACTGTCAGTTCTGAAAAATCAGAACTGCCAGAACCAGAAAAATGGGATTAAAGATTGGTCTTTTAACTTAATAAAAATCCCAGAAATTCACAGTAAATCCAGAAAAATAGTTTCAATCATAATTAAAACTGTTTTTATAAAAATATGTTTTTCTAAAACTTGTTTTTCCATAACTTCACAAAATACAAAAACAAGATATTTTGAACTTATAAAGCAAAGTGTGTATGGATATGATCCACCACACAATCAAGATGAAATATCTAGTTTTTGACATAAAGCACTAAACTTGTTTTGGTTAAAGGATATGTATATAAGAAATTACCAAAACCCAAAGTAGATATTTTGTCATAAGGAAAATCTCATCAAATACAAAAACAAGATATACTTTTAAAGCATAGTGTGTATGGATATGATCCACTACACAAATAAGATGAATATCTAGTTTTTGACATAAGGCTCTAAACTTGGTTTTGAAAGATATGTATATAGGTAACATCAAAAACCAAAACATGTATTTTGTCCAATGAAAAATCTTTTTACCAAAAAGAAAGAGTCTTTTCTAACTAAAAATTCTTTTATGAAAAGACAATTAAATCTCAAGAGTGTGTGTGTGATATGACTTGAGCAATCCACCAATCTATTCTATCCTTTACATTTTAACTAAAACAAATAAAAATCTTATACCTAGACACAAGTCTTCATCCTCTTGAAGTCTTCACTTGAAGGCTTCTCATCTTCTTGACTTGGTCCAAATGCAATCCACCGAGCTCATCTCTAGATGTGTTCTTGATGCATAGGCTCGTGAATCAACCAGTGCTAGCTTCCAACTTGACTTTAAATCCTTTGTTGAAGCTCCACACCTACTAAGATCTTGATAAGGAATCTGTCACTAATTAAACACAAGATCATTAGTAATCATAACTTCATGAGTTGATCATCATCAAAACTAGGGTGATAGGCCTTTGGGCCAACAGTTACATGTATCATGCACTGTATTTGTTCTTGTTACATTGTATACTTGACATATCAGATCATAAAGCTAACTTGGGTATGGGAAGACTTGACGGTTGATTAGATCTTATCGGGTGATGTACTGGATCCATATTGTTCTCCCACTGCAGGGGACGGTAGTGCTATCACCAATTGCTCCATGAGCTCTCGTTACTTGATTCATGCTCCCCTCTTAGCGGAGGGCCCTGGTCTCAGCAGCCAGGGGTTTGTTTAAGGCCGTAATCCCGGGTATGCACGGGATACACCTACCCGATAAGAGCTCCTCGACCATGGGTTTCCAATTAACATAATAAAACAGTATACACAATAGTGACGTCGGGAACACTTGTTATTTGGTCACTCTCTCGTTTGGATAATGGTACCCGTAGGCCATGTCCGGATGGGTTCGACTGGAGTGCGGGCTCCAGTATGAACTGCCAGTGGTATGGGACACTGGAAGATATTGATTATAATACCAGGTGGTACTGATTGCTACTATTGTATAAATATCATGACTTGCCTGCTACCTGTATACGTATTGTAGTTGTACTTGTTCCTGTTCCTGATCATTTATCCGCTATCATGTTACATGTATTGTTTGTTAGTTTACCTGGTACATGTTACACTTTCTGCTGTGGCATACTACTCATGTACATGTACTCTGCATTGCATATATTCTGTTTTCTGTATACCTTACAGACATCATTACTGTATATGCACAACACCGTATTATGGTTATCTTACAAATTGCCCATCTGCATGTTTAGTTCTATCACTCACCACTATACAACATAGTTATTATATCAAACTGGAGACTACCGTGGACACGACCCGATGATAACATACTAGGTGGTGATGGTATTAAAACATGTCATTGTTATATTTCTACATATTATTAATTTCTATTATATGGTATCACTATTACATAAACATGCATTATATATTATTATCGTGCTTGTATTACTATAGTATATATTACTGCCTCCTTCATTTTACCACTCACTAGGTCGCTTTCTGACGACCCTGGGTTTGCGTGCCCAGGTTGGAGATCCGAGTTACCGTATCATCAGTTAGTGCCTTGGCGTCACATAGGAGATTCCTCATCGAGATTATTCATAGGTATCTTAGTGATTTCTTTCTGTTATCTTATTTATCCCTGTTTTTATATCTGTCACGATCCCTAACCCCTTTCTGCAGGTATTCTTGTACTTATTTCCTGCTGGAACCCTCGTGTATATGGAGATTATGTCTTGTACTGAGGCTTAACGTACGCGTGAGGGTGTTTTCACCTCGCGTATGTACGTCGCCATAACGTCTCCGTATCCTTGGGATCGGGGCGTTACATAGTGGTATCAGAGCCTAGGTTCATACCTGGTGTGGGTAACCACCTGGGTCAATACTCGGGCTCTTACCAACAGGACAATCAGATTCGGATTCAAGCTTATCGGGATCTGAATTTGGGGATTCCAGTAACAAGTACAAGAATATCATGTCATTGACAATTCATTCCTTGACTCTTTTCTATTCCTTCCTGACGGTTATCAACTAGAATATCTGATTTCCTTCTTGCTTTCTTTTCATCTTCTTGCTTCCAATCCATTATTGTTAGTTCCCTACCATACTTCTTCATCCCGAGTTCCTTATAGATATCAGAGTGAGCAGCGGAAGTGTCGTGGACCCGTAACATTTCGGCTTTGGGGTTGAAAATATTGATCTCTCTCCTGATGTGAAATTTCGAGGACGAAATTTTTTGTAAGGTGGGGAGAAATGTAACCCTTGATCCCCGGTGTACGTATCACAGTATCGGTACGCGATACGACGTATATTGTTGTTTTAACCTCCGTAGTAATCCAATTGAGCTGATTTCAGTTTTAAAAATCATTTTCTAATATTTGAGATTTTTCAGGATTTTCTGAAATTTTTTTGGATTATTTTGGACAATCTCCGTAGGCGGTGTCAACCGATACCGATAATAGGCTTTACGATTTTTCTTTCACAAACGGAGTTATATTTTGAGGATTCGCTTTCACCATGTGTCTTAGAATCGTATTATCTATATTAGGGTATTTTTGGGGATTTTTCTGAAATTATCGCAAATCCGGCCAAACGGTGTCTCCCGGTATCGGCGACATCTTTCAGGATTTTTAATTTGCAAACCAGATAGAATTTCTGCAAACCGTTTTCATATTATATCTCAGGAAAATATTCCCTATTTTTTATAATTTTTGGGCATCGTTCGGAGCGAGTCAATTTTTGACCCTATTAAAATAATATTAAATTATTTTTTTACAAATCTTTTTTTTCATTTCTTTTCTTTCTTTCTTCTTCTCCACGCTTCCCCACCGCCTCTCCCAACCGCCATACTGTAGCCTCCCCCTTCTTTAAAATCCTCTCCTCTCTCTCTCTCTCCTCACTCTATCTCCCTCTCTCTCTCTGCGTGCTCGGTGGGGCCACCACGGCCGGTGCGCCGCCGGTGGCCGGCGACCCCAACCGACGGCCACCCCCCTCCTCTTCTTCTCCTTCCTTCTTCTTCTTCTTTTCTTTTCTTTTCTTCTCTTTTTCCTGTTCTCCTTCCTTCTCCATCTCTTTTCTCTCCCCCGCTCTCTCTCGTCCCCTGGAAGCCGCTGCCGTCAGGCGGACTCGCCGGCGGCGAGGCGGCGCCGGCGGGGCTGGCGATGGCCAGCCCCTGCCCCATCTCTCTCCCTTTCTATCAAAGCCTCCCTCTCTCTCTATCTCTCTCTCACTCTCTCTCCCCGACCTGACGGCCGCGCCGCCAGTGGCCGGGATCACCGCCGGCGGGCCCCCGCCGCCGCCGGCCAGCTAGGCCGGCCGGCCAGCCGCGCTGAAGCACAGCAGCAGCAAGAAGCTGCTGCTGCTGCTGTTATTCTTTTGTTTGGGTTTGGGTAAAACCCAAACCAATAACCCATTTGGCCACTACCCGCTACCCTAGAACCCGTTTACCCGAAAACCCATTAAACCCAATAACTTATGTTAGTGGGTTTGGGTATTGGATCCAAACCCGACCCGTTATCTCACCAAACCCGAATCCGAAACCCAATAAAGGTAACTTTACCGAAAACCCCCTGCTACATTTCCGTATTTTCATTTACAATATTTTTATTTACATATCTAACCCATTTTGATGATTTTTAGCGTTCGGGCGATATCTGGAGCATTCGGACACCGATTCGGACGATTCTGAATCCGTTGCGATCATGGGAAAGAGAGCTACATTCTCGTAGCCAGTTTGTGAGTGTTTTCATTTTATAAATTATATTTATTTATGTTACATTGAGTGATTGCTTTAGTCAATAACTCGTAGATAGGGGTAAAGCACTATAAATGGTAATTAAAAGATACTTCATTATAGCGAAGTTTATAAAATATACGTAATAGATGATTATATCTATTTCACGTGGTTTAGTTACATTTATCACATCACTGGACATTGTCACTTCGTTACTGCTACGTGAATACTGTCACTATGACACTGTCACCATTACAGACCCACCGATACACTGATCAGTGATTGCATGTCAACCTCTGATACACTACACAGGACACTATCATTTCAGGTTCATGACCACTGTTCCATGGATACGTGACACTGATATTTCATGTGCTAGTATCACCGTCCCATAGACAGTCTAATGCACTGAACGCACTAGACACCATTATTTCATGATACCCCTTGTACCTGCCTCACCCTTACATACGTATTGACAATCATGACATTCTTACTGCATGTTCATGAACTATGGATATACGGATATGCTAGTACGCGGGATACCGCTATATGGATACTCTGTGCATGTCTGACCCTACTGTTATTTGTACTCACCGGACTACATGCATTCATTGTCTATGTATTCCATTTGCATGGATCATGTTTATGGTATTGCTACATGGATATTCCTGAATTCCAGTTATATTGCACACTGTTTATATTACAGGGATTATTGTTACATGAGTAGCCCATCCTGTAACCCCGTTACATGATTATTTCCCGTCACTAATATTGATATTCCCGTTACTGGACATGAATGTTGTTGATATATTGTTTCCTGTTACTGATATGGCTACCCCCGTTACTGGACATGAGAGCTGTTGATATGCGACATGTGGACTCCCACATCTATTGTTCTCGTTTCCCGTTATATTGTTCCCGTTTCCCGTTATATTGTTCTATGCTATCAACAGAGCTCAGGTCCGGTTATCATGTTACATGTATCATGCACTGTATTTGTTCTTGTTACATTATATACTTGACATATCAGATCATAAAGCTAACTTGGGTACGGAGGAGACTTGACAGTTGATTAGATCTTATCGGGTGATGTACTGGATCCATATTGTTCTCCACTGCAGGGGACGGTAGTGCTACCTACCAATTGCTCCATGAGCTCTCGTTACTTGATTCCTGCTCCCCTCTTAGCGGAGGGCCCTGGTCTCAACAGCCAGGGGTTTGTTTAAGGCCGTGATCCCGGGTATGCACGGGATACACCTACCCGATAAGAGCTCCTCGACCATGGGTTTCCAATTAACATAATAAAATAGTATACACAATAGTGACGTCGGGAACACTTTGAAAATCACCTAGAGGGGGGTGAATAGGTGATTATGCTAATCAATGCACAATTTAAAATTTATGATGCAACAATCTCACAAAGCAAGTGAATATAGCAATGAATGTAGAGAGCAAGTAATAAGAGCAATGAAAATAGAGCAAGAAATAAGAGCAAGTAAACCAAACGCAAACACCGAGAATTGTTATCGAGGTTCGAGCACCCAGCTCTACTTCCCCGCCTTCCCCAGAAGGATTCCAACCACTTCCACTATCACAAAGATGTTACAAATTCACCGGAGTACCCAACTCCATAATCTCAAGTACAAGCAATCTCTGAGTAGTCAAAAGACCACAAACTCTCTCTTGCAAAATTCTCTTCCCTTACAAAGGTCCTTAGAGAACAATGAGTAGGAATGAAGCTCTTGTGTGCAAGGAGAAAAGAAAAAGAAATCAGAGAGTTCTTGAAAACACTTCAGAAAATGAGAGAGAATTTCAGCACAAAAAATCAAGAAACCAAGTCTTTTTGAATGCCTTAAACTTGTGGAAATTTTGATAATTTTTCTAGTAACCAACCTCTCCCTAAACACCCCTATTTATAGGGGAGGGCTAGGGTTAGGAGATAAAACATATTTAAGGCTAATCAGAAAGTATTAAAACCAAAACATGTCATTTAAACACACTTAAGTGAGAAAAGGACAAAAAAATAAACCAGCTCAGAAAATAGCCGTTACTGTTCAAACGGCTAGCTCGGTCGACCGGGCCGGTCGACCGCTAGTTCAAAAAAAGAGCCGTTGCAGGCTGACGGTCGACCGCCCTGTCGACCCAAAAATACAGAGAGCAGAGTCTGTCAGTCAGGCAAGTCTCGGTCGACCGTCCGGGTCGACCGTGAAACGTGCACACTGACATGCACTGCTGCCAGAAACCCGGTCGACTGGGTCGGCCGACCGGCTTGACCTGACATAGGGTCGACCGGCTCAGGTCAAAAGCCAAATCAAAAACGGAATTTTGAGGAGAAATCTATTTTTAACAAAATAGTTTTGAATAGGGATATATATAATGGATAAAAATGAGTTTGTAGGCTGAAGATTGAATACAAACTATTTTTGTACATATTATAGGAAATATTGAAATCACCTAGAGGGGGGTGAATAGGTGATGGCTATATGTAAATGGCACAAATGCGGAATTTAAAATTTAACTAACACAATTAGCTCAAATAAAAGACTTGCAATAAATAAAGCAATTTATAGTGCAAGAAAATAAAGGAGTTGAGTTTAGAGAGATTTGAGCAAACGCAAACACGCAAATATGTTTCTGAGGTTCGAGCCACGCTCTACGTCCCCGCCTTCACACTTGAAGGATTTCCACTATTGAAGATCCCACTGGACCACCAATACAAGGACACACTTGTCCTATCTCTCGTGATGCCGCAACACCACCCGGAGCACACTAGCTCGCCTTGAGGCCGATGCCTCTACAACTTCACTCAATAAGAAGATGATCACACTTGATCAAAAATCGCTCACTTGCACAATCCTAGAACCAATATGTAGATGAAGAATTATGGGATTGTGTAGTGCAAAATCTAGAGAGAAGTAGAGGTAAAGACTTCAAATGGGTGTCTAGAAATTTAGGGCTTTTGGAGAGAAAATCTTTTCTAAATGAAAGCCTTTTGAAAACTTGTAAATCTTTTGAAAATCTCTTGTAAAAATGATCTTAATTGTTGTTCCATCATGTTGAAGTGACCTCCTATTTATAAGGGTCAAAAAACATCTCCAGAGATTCGTTGGAATCAAATCCCAAAAGAAAATCTGTCAGAAAATAGAGCTGTTGGAGTCTGTCAGAAAATCTGACAGCATCCGGTCGACCGGGACGGTCGACCGCCAACGGTCAAAAATCAGACCGTTGGGGATCTACGGTCGACCGTCCCGGTCGACCCAAACAACCCGAGAGCACTGCACAGTGCTCGGTCGACCGAGACGATCGACTGATACACATGCACAGAAATTGTGCGCGCCGGTCGACCGGGACGGTCGACCGGATTCTGTCAGTTCTGAAAAATCAGAACTTCCAGAAACCTGAAACATGGGTTTTTGGATTTGGTCTTGGTTTTGAAGTTTTGTATCTTGAAAAACTTAGAGTGTGAGCCTATGTCACTACTCTAACAAATTTGAAACATTTTTATAACAAACTTCTTTGATAAAACTTGTTTTTCCAAATAAATGTTTTCCAACACCTTAAACTATTTTCCAAAAACTTAACATGTTAACTCTAAACTGAAAATAGAAATTAAAAATCTTTTTAAAGTCATGAACCAAATTAAAATGTGTGTGTGTAGGTGGTAATCCCATAACTCTACTTCTAACATCTAGGTTTTGACAAAATATCTAAAATGAAAAATACAAATACAAATCTTGGTATTCTTCATAGTCTTGATCTTGACTTGGTTTTTACTTCATCGTCTTGTTCCCGAAGCTTTCTATTGTACTTGGCTTGGGAATGCAAATTTTTGGCGAACTCCAAACTTGTGAGTCTTGATTGTGGAGCCGTCAAATCAACCTGTTTTAACCTGAAATGCTTTTAAACAAATATTGTTAAATACATAACTAGATATGGTTTGTTATCATCAAAATATCCATCAAGATATAGGGCTAATGGCCTTTGGGCCAACAATCTCCCCATTTTTGATGATGACAAAACATATTTAGTTATCTCAAATATTTTGGGTGGAGACTTCAAGTGAAGCTCCCCTCAACACATGCATATACTAAAAAGAATACTCAGGCATAGACAAATCTCAAAAGAAATGGTGGGTACATCCATAACACATATATCCATGCTAGATAAACATACTCATGTCTTAAAAGTACTCATGTCATAAAATAGAAATGAAACACACATGTCCACAAAGCATAACCAAACAAGTACATGTCCACACAAACATAAATACAAGATAAAGATGTTCAACAACACAAAATATGGAGTCTCTCTCAACAAATAACTCTCCCCTTTTTGACATCATCAAATAAGGGGAGGTCACTCTCATCACTCGGCACCACCAGCATCGTCGCCCTCATCGTCGTCATCATCCTCGTCGTCCTCTGAAGAGCTCTCCACAGCAGCGCCTTCAGCCATGGTCTTATCTCCATCATCGTCTTCCTCTGAAGAAGAAGAAGAAGAAGCGGCCTCCTCGGGATCAACGCCGACCACCTTTGGACGAGGTGGGGAAACAGAAGAAGGAGCTCTGGTAGGAAATGGAGGGCCGGTGGAGGGAAGTGGACGAGCAATAGAAGAGGGATCAGGAGGAACCATGTCGAACTTCGTAAAGAGAGCCTCAAATTGCATATCCATGAATCTCATGGAGTCGGCAAAATAAGACATATCGTTACGAATACCACGGATCTGAGAGTTCATCTCCGCACGGAAAGCGTCCTCTTTTGGAAACGGGCCTCCATCTCCGTACGAAGAGCTGCCTCTCGCTGCTCAAACCAGGACTGGTGCTCCTGAATCTGAGAGCGAACCTCAGAAGATCATGGCCTGAAGATCTGAAGGTAAGACAAGGCCAGGAGCAGAGGATATCCCTGGGGCCGAAGAAGACCCAGGTGCAGATGAAGATCCAGGAAAAATAGGAGGAGGAACAGGAGGTTGCACAGGAGCGTGACGACGCAACTGAGCTTCCATCCTCTTCAATAGAACTCCGTCAATGTCTATTTGTGGATCATCAGAAGTCTCAGAGGAAAGATCGAAGCCTAGAGATTTGAGAAGACGGGTGATAATCATGCCAAAGGGTAAACCCCTACAGGACATGCGAATCTGGTCGGATGCCATGTGGGAAGCTATGATACGGGGAATATTGATCTTAATTCCTCGCAAGAGACAATAGATAATCAAGGGCACAGGACCCCTAGCATGGCTATATTCACCAGATTTAGGGACAATGTTATAGAAAATGATCTTGGCTAGGACTTGGGAAGTGAGAGTGAACCTGCTCACAACTTCGTTCCTGACCAAGCCGGGGTTGTCATCCCCGTGAATCAATGTGGATGCGGTGAGCGCAGACTCACCCTCCGGAAACTCATAATCATGAAGGTCATGGGAATAAATATCAGCTCCACCAGGGGAGAGATGAAGGATATCAGCGAACTGACCAATACTTAGGTCAATGTCCCTGCCTAGGACTCTAGTGAAAATACGGTTTCCGTCGAATGAGAAATTGGCATAGAAATAAGGCACGAGGGAAGTATAAACTTGTTCTTTAATGGTTAAGAACTCGTTTAAGGAATTGCTTTGCAAAATGCGGGGGATATCTAGATGTTCAAAGTCTTGGATAACTACAAATCTCCCGAAATTATGTTTCTCTTGGAAAGATTGATATAACTGTTTCCAGCAAGCTCATTTACAAAGGTTCTTTTAGGTTTTGGAGTGTGGGAAGAGGTATGAGCTACTGATTTACCTTTCTCAGTCCTAGTTCTTTAGATGTAGACATATTTTTTTGAAAAAATGATTTTTAGGTTAAGGCTTGATCTAGAAAGCTAGAGACCTAGAAATGATGACAAATAAGGGAAGATCTAGAAGCTAGATAGTAAGATTAGAGGGAAAAATTAGATTTTTACCTGAGAGATGAAGATCCAAAACCCTAGATCAAGAAAACCTGAAAATCTTTGAATCCAGCGGATGAGAAGACTTGAAACTGAAGATCAAGCACTTGTAGATGGAGTATGAGGTGGGTTTTAAATGGATTTTGAATTGATTGAGAGATTGGAGAGATAGAGAATTTTTGGTGAAGGAGAGGAAGTGGGTTCGTCGGTTGAAGGAGTGAGAGAGAGAGAGAGAGAAAAAGTGAAAATAAATAGCAGTTTAGGGCTGAAATCGACGAACGGTCGACCGGTTGGTCGACCCAGAAAACCCGAGAGCTCTGAAATCTCAGAACGGTCGACCGGTCGGTCGACCCAAGGATCCCGAGAGTTCTGCAAACTTGCAGCGGTCGACCGGGTCTAAGGACGGTCGACCGATAGCAGATAAAAAATAAAGGCAATATATTTCAGGCGAAATCGGTCGACCGCTCCTATTTACGGTCGACCGTCTTTGCCTGAAAGACAGTCTGCAGAAACAACCAGAAAATTTTTTTTAAAAATATTAATTAAATACAAGGATGATATAATTATACAAACAACATGTTTTAATCTTCATTAAGTCAACTTATCAACCAAAATTACATATAAGACATTTATTTTAATTTTCATATATAATACAAAGTTTTAGAGATGTTGAAGCCGAATACCCAGTGACGGGTTCTGAACTTCATCCTCTTGATTCTCTTGAATGAGTTGAGGTGCGCAATTGCCATCTCTAAGGTATTTGCTTTAAATATGAAAAATTTTCAAAAATTAATTTTTAGTTTTTTTTTTTGAAATATGATGAGTACATAGATATATCATGAAGACTAGATATGTGGACATTCACAAGAGATATCAAACAAAAAAATATGGCATATACACAATTGAGATAGAAATGTAACTCTACATTAGCATATGTCTATAGAGCACAAAAATAAGCTAACACTTCTATACATTTGTATATATATCAAACAAAAAATTAAACTTTTAAATGGAGAAGTTACCGAACATAGGCAATCTCCAAAATATAGGTGCCTCCACGATAGCGATGCAAGCTTGATGTGATCTTTGGGTTTTGTGCATCCACCACCCGGGCACCGTTTCCCCCTATGTCTTGGAGGAAGTAGATCCACCTGTATCAACTAAAATAGGTGGGTCTTTTGGTACCCAAATTTTCTTGGGTCCTATAGGGTTAGTACCGGGGCGAACCCAAACATGTTTGTTATGAACATTATGCTTAGCAAAATAAAATTTTTCTAAATGGCCTTTGCGGCCACAATGCGTGCAAATGTAAATTCTACCACCATACATGTATGCATGTTTATGTGTGTGTGCATGTTTCCGTGCATGAGCATGGTGTGTATGTTTCCCTTGGGTTACTCCCTTAGGAAATCTAGATGCAAATTTATTAAGATCAAAAGCACACTTCTTTAAAGTGTTATCCAAATTTTCAACACGTTTTTGAATTTTCACAAATTCATTTTTATTACAAGAAACCATGGGAGTTTTTCCTTTATTAGCCAATTTATATTTATCAAAGTCATTTTTCAATTTTTCAAAAGCAATAGATAAAACATTCTTCTCATTAAGACAAGTATCAAGTTTATTCTTTAAAATATCATTTTCCTTTTTCAATTTTTTATTATGAGATTGAGAGATCTCATATCTATGTTGTAGTTCTTCGAAAAAATATGCAAGTTCATCCATAGTAAGATCATCATCTTCTAAAGTGTTATCAAGGGTTACCTTAGAAGCATCCTCACCTTGTGCCATGAAGCACATATGAGCGGCGTCGTTCTCCTCTTCGGATTCCGACTCCGTGTCATCCCACGTTGCTACCATAGCATTTTTCTTCTTTGGTGCATGCTTGGAGGTGGTTGCTTGGAGAGCGGGGCAATCCGCTATGAGATGTCCGATGTTCTTGCAATGGAAGCAAGGACCGGGTTCTTCTCTCTTCTTTTCAAACCTTCCTTGAGGTTTCCCTCTTCGGAAGTTGCTTTGCCTCCCTTTCCTGTAAAACATTTTGCCTACCTTCCGGATAAGCATGGAAAAGTCCTCATCGCAATCCTCCGATGAGTCGTCCTCTTGAATAGTGGTTGGAGTGGCTTTGAAGGCGATTGTTTTCTTCTTGGGTGCCTCCCTTTCTTCTCTTACCTTCATCTCCATCTCATGGGTTTTGAGATTACCGATGAAGCCGGAGAAGTCCATCTCCTCCCGATCGTTAAGCTCTTTGAGAGTGGTCGCCTTGACTTCCCAAGCTTTGGGAAGAGCTCTAATGACCTTGCGAATCTTTTGGTCATTGTCGATCGTGTCACCTAGAGAAGATAAAGCATTAGTGATCTTGGTGAAACGAGTGAGCATGTCATCAATACTCTCACTTTTAAGCATATAAAAATTCTCATATTGAGAACGTAGCAAGTCAATCTTGGATCTCTTGACTTGTGACGTTCCCTCATGAGTCACAATTAAAACATTCCATACTTCATATGCAGATTTACAGTTAATAATGCGTGAGAGGTCATCTTCATTAAGGGCTTGGGTTAAAGCATATTGAGCCCTAGCATTAGCCTCATAGTCCTTGGTAGTGTCCTCGGACCATGATCTCTCATCGGTGAGAGGCTCTACAAATTCTTTAGTTATGGCCCTAGCTACCCTAACTCCTAGGGACTTAAGGAAGAGGTTCATCTTGACCTTCCAAATGGGGAAGTTCAAGCCATCAAATTTAGGTGGGGACTTGATGCTAGAAAAATCAAGTGAAGCCATAGATGAATAGTATGAAGAATGCAACAAATAGTATAGCCAATAACAAGGATCTCCCTAAGGTGGTTAAACCAAATACTAGGGTTAGGCTCTGATACCAATTGAAATCACCTAGAGGGGGGATGAATAGGTGATGGCTATATGTAAATGGCACAAATGCGGAATTTAAAATTTAACTAACACAATTAGCTCAAATAAAAGACTTGCAATAAATAAAGCAATTTATAGTGCAAGAAAATAAAGGAGTTGAGTTTAGAGAGATTTGAGCAAACGCAAACACGCAAATATGTTTCCGAGGTTCGAGCCACGCTCTACGTCCCCGCCTTCACACTTGAAGGATTTCCACTATTGAAGATCCCACTGGACCACCAATACAAGGACACACTTGTCCTATCTCTCGTGATGCCGCAACACCACCCGGAGCACACTAGCTCGCCTTGAGGCCGATGCCTCTACAACTTCACTCAATAAGAAGATGATCACACTTGATCAAAAATCGCTCACTTGCACAATCCTAGAACCAATATGTAGATGAAGAATTATGGGATTGTGTAGTGCAAAATCTAGAGAGAAGTAGAGGTAAAGACTTCAAATGGGTGTCTAGAAATTTAGGGCTTTTGGAGAGAAAATCTTTTCTAAATGAAAGCCTTTGAAAACTTGTAAATCTTTTGAAAATCTCTTGTAAAAATGATCTTAATTGTTGTTCCATCATGTTGAAGTAACCTCCTATTTATAAGGGTCAAAAAACATCTCCAGAGATTCGTTGGAATCAAATCCCAAAAGAAAATCTGTCAGAAAATAGAGCTGTTGGAGTCTGTCAAAAAATCTGACAGCATCCGGTCGACCGGGACGGTCGACCGCCAACGGTCAAAAATCAGACCGTGGGGATCTACGGTCGACCGTCCCGGTCGACCCAAACAACCCGAGAGCACTGCACAGTGCTCGGTCGACCGAGACGGTCGACTGATACACATGCACAGAAATTGTGCGCGCCGGTCGACCGGGACGGTCGACCGGATTCTGTCAGTTCTTAAAAATCAGAACTTCCAGAAACCTGAAACATGGGTTTTTGGATTTGGTCTTGGTTTTGAATTTGTATCTTGAAAAACTTAGAGTGTGAGCCTATGTCACTACTCTAACAAATTTGAAACATTTTTATAACAAACTTCTTTGATAAAACTTGTTTTTCCAAATAAATGTTTTTCCAACACCTTAAACTATTTTCCAAAAACTTAACATGTTAACTCTAAACTGAAAATAGAATTAAAAATCTTTTGAAGTCATGAACCAAATTAAAAATGTGTGTGTAGGTGGTAATCCCATAACTCTACTTCTAACATCTAGGTTTTGACAAAATATCTAAAATGAAAAATACAAATACAAATCTTGGTATTCTTCATAGTCTTGATCTTGACTTGGTCTTTACTTCATCGTCTTGTTCCCGAAGCTTTCTATTGTGCTTGGCTTGGGAATGCAAATTTTGGCGAACTCCAAACTTGTGAGTCTTGATTGTGGAGTCGTCAAATCAACCTGTTTTAACCTGAAATGCTTTTAAACAAATATTGTTAAATACATAACTAGATATGGTTTGTTATCATCAAAATATCCATCAAGATATAGGACTAATGGCCTTTGGGCCAACAAATATGTTTGGAAACAAGATGTGCGCAAAAACGTGTGTGATAGAGCTTCAAACCTATTCACTATTCTTTAACAAAACTCTAAACTAAAAATAAATCTAATAAATTATCTTGAGTAATCTTGATGTCTTGAGCCATGCAATGCCTTGCTAGAGCCTTCTCTTCTATGTTCCTTCCTTGATGTGCAAAAACGCCTTCTTTGCTTCATGAACCTAGAAGTTCTTGCAATAGCTAAGCAATGACCTCCAAATATGGTACTAACATGAAACTTATCTTAAACAAACTAATTAGTACCAAATAGCTCTTATTTGTTTTGTTATCATCAAAACTCTAAACAAATGGAGAGTGTAACCTTTTGGGCCAACAATCTCCCCCTTTTGATGATGACAAAACAAATAGGCTATAAACAAAAATATAGGGGAGGAGAAAGCTCCCCCTCAAATTATGCTATATTAAACAAAGAAAAACAATGTAATTTGTAATTTGCAAGTAAACATCATGAAACCAAAACCATGAGATTAAACATCATGAAACTAAAAACCATGAGAATATAAAACACTTGCAAAACACTTAAACTCAAATTGTAAAAATTCATGAAAACACATCAAAAACTAAAAACATATATGAACTCATATGGAACCAAAACCATATGAACTCATATTTCCATACATAAACTCATTCTCCCCCTTTTTGTCATACATCAAAAAGGTTAAGAAAACATTTTTATTCAATAACACAAACATTAAGTTCACCACAAATGAATGAAAATCTAGCAAAATCAAGTGGTTTAGTGAAAATATCGGCAAGTTGCAAATCCGTAGAAACATAATCAATATCTATATCTCCTTTCTCAAAATGATCTCTAAGAAAGTGATATCTAATCTCAATGTGCTTGGTCTTACTATGTTGATTTGCATTCTTAGTCATATGTATAGTACTAGTATTATCACAAAATATTTTTATATGGTTATAATGCAAATCATAATCAAGGAGAGTATGTTTCATCCAAAGGACTTGTGCACAACAAGCCCCCGCGGCAACATACTCCGCCTCGGCGGTTGAGAGAGCTACAGAATTTTGTTTCCTAGAGGACCATGAAACAAGACAATTACCAAGAAATTGACATGTCCCACTAGTACTCTTTCTATCTACTCTACAACCCGCATAGTCGGCATCCGAATAACTCGTCATAGAGAAATCTCCGGTTTTCGGATACCATAGACCCATTCCAATCGTTCCCTTTATATAACGAATAATGCGTTTTACCGCAATAAGATGGGACTCTTTGGGACACGATTGAAATCTAGCACAAAGACACACACTAAACATGATGTCCGGCCTACTTGCCGTTAAATACAAAAGACTTCCTATCATGCTTCTATACAATTTAATATCAACATTTTTACCTTGGTCATCTTTATCAAGCTGGTGGTAGTTGCCATGGGAGTGTTGCAAACTTTTGAGTCTTCAAGTCCAAACTTCTTTACGAGTTCCTTAGCGTATTTGGCTTGACATATGAAGTTCCCATCTTGCAATTGCTTGATTTGGAGTCCAAGAAAGAAATTAAGCTCACCCATTGAAGAATTTCAAACTCACATTGCATAACCTTTTCAAATTCCTTGCATAAAAACTCATTAGTAGACCCAAAAATTATATCATCAACATAAATTTGCACAATTAAAATGTCATTATCAACATGCTTAGTGAATAGTGTTATATCTACTTTGCCTTTAATAAAATCATTTGAAATGAGAAAACTAGAAAGTCTTTCATACCAAGCTCTTGGAGCTTGTTTCAATCCATACAAAGCTTTATCAAGTTTAAAAACAAAATTAGGATGAACATGATCAATAAAACCGGGAGGTTGTTCAACATAAACTTCTTCATTTATAAAACTATTCAAAAATGCACTTTTCACATCTGTACGCCGCGGAAAAGAGAGAAGAGGAAATGCTGTAAAAATTTTCCTTGAATCAGATGAAAAGATTACAACAAAAACAACTTTTCCTTCCAGTTACAAGGGAGGGAGGATGTTGAATCTTGAATCCCCCCTTTGTTTAATGCTGGGTTCTTCGTGTGGCGGTGGAGAGTGAATCTTGTTCTCCGTTGACCGGATAACCGTCGGGATCGTCAGGGATCTTCTCTTCGGCTGGTAGAAAGAGTAGCACAGCTCTTGTCTACCAAAACTCTCAAAGAGAAGGTAGACAAAGAGTAGCTTGTACGCAGCAAGCTTGACGAAGAGTTGAGCTCTCTCCTGTCTCTATCTTGTCGTCTGATTGCCTTCTGCCTTCTAATTTTCTTCTGATCTCCAATTGTCCGTCGCTTGCCGATCGCCAATTGCCACTCTCTTCTGATTGCCTCGACCTCATAGCAAACGAGGCTATTTATAGAGGTCCTAGGGGGTGAACATGCCCCCTAAAAACGCTCCATAATGAGGGGGTAACTTCCCCACTTCCCCGCTATATGGGCGGTGACTGGCCCAATAACCAGGGCGGTTATAACCGAGGCGCGGGTCTGGACCGTCGAGCCCACGCGCCTTGATGCTGAGACGCGGGCGTCGAGCCCACGCGCCTTGATGCTGAGACGCGGGCGTCGAGCCCACGCGCCTTGAGTCTGAGACTCTGCCTTTTAATGGCTTGTCTATTAGTGATTTTTAGACAGCCTACAGAACCCCCTCCAAAGTTTTCGATATTCCGCAGTTAACTGGGACAGATTTCGAAATACTTTAGACTCTAGCTGAATTCACCTCTATGACTGGACTGTTAATGCTCCGGGTTTGATCTTATCTGGAGTTGGTCTTCGTGAATGTACTGTTGAACTCTTTGAGGCAACCGAGTTGATCGTGTTGAGTGTCTAGATACACAGTCTAAACCTCCCGATTGCTTTTAGTCTGTCATGGACGCGCTTTAAGCCAAGAGTGGACGATCGTCTGCTTGTGCCAGTGTACTGTTGAACTGATCTGCAGAAGTAAGGACTGAACGCCAGTTCTTTTTGAAGAGCAGAGATAGTACTGCTTTACAGACGCGACTTTCATGGGGTGCGTCTTTTGGAAATGAAAAACGCGACTAATCTTCCATAAAGCAGACGCGATGTTCAGCCGGGCTGGAAAGACACGAACTTCTTAGAGAGATGCGACTTTTTGAATGCATTTATGGCGGTGATGACGGGGCATGTCCATCGAAGAGACGCGACCGTCGGGTGCGAATCCGTGCCATGTCATGATTGCACTGCCAGTTGGCCTGGGGAACCGACGGGATTTCACCTTTTGGCGCGCGGATTTCCCGGTTCATTAAATGATATGTTCCACGTGTCAAGCGATGACTCGCTGCAGAGTCATGGCGCATGATCTTCGCGAATCATCAAAATGATTTCTTCCACGCGTCAAGCGATGACTCGCTGCAGAACTAATCGAGCCACGCGCCGTGTATCTTCGCGAATCCTTGTGCCTATAAATGGCAACAGTCAGAGAGATACCTCTTCTTCTCCGAGCGTACTTGTTTAGGGTTTTCAAGAAAAAGAGTTCTTCTTTCTCTGTTCATCTCCATTACTGGATTCTTAATCACCAATGGCACCCAAGACCAAGCCAACCGCATCCTCCACAAGAGCGGCCGTCGCCGAGGCCCAGAGAGGCGGTTCCTCCGCGCAGGCAGTCTCTTTTCCCAGGTATAACGCCGTTTAGGCTTTCATCATTAATGGGAGTTCATGGAACCCCAAAAAGATATTTTTTTTTTTGAGGAGAACCATTAACACAGAAAACAAACCGTGTTTGATTCTCAGACGCGGTCTCAGACGCGGTCTTTGAGTTGATAACCAAGGCGCGGGTTTGATGACCGGTGCCAGCGAGTCCTGCATTTCGGATTCTTCACTTAGAATATTTCTAATTGTGAAGAGTCCGGACGCGGTCTTGAAGATTTTTCATCAGGTGCAGGTTTTGATGAATCTTGCATCTGAGCCCAAGTACTTAGAGAATTTTCATAAGTCTTGGTTTGCAAAACGCAGACTTGATCCTGGCATTCTGTGACATCTGGTGCTGGTCTTTATGAATCTGGCGCCTGAGCCCAAATACTTAGAGAATTTTCATAAGTCTTGGTTTGCAAAACGCGGACTTGATCCCGCTGGTCTTACGCCTGGATGCGGATTAGCAGGTCCGGACGCGGATTTGATAATTCCTGCGTCCAGTATTTCTTCTGCGTCTGGACGCAGATTCCCAGGTCTGGACGCGGACTTGATAATTCCTGCGTCCAGTATCTCTTCTGCATTTGGATTATAGACACTTAGCATTTTTCTGATAAAGTGTCTGATTAAATGTCCTTTTCTTTTGCAGTGCCACACCCTTCTGCCCCACTCGCCAAGAAGCGCCACTTTGGACATGTAGGCGGTGCTGATCGTGATCTGGCCTTTGTGCTACGAAAGACAGTACCTGTGACTGCTGACAAGTCACAGGAGCGCCAGAAAAGGCTCTCCAATGTTGATATGACAACCCTTAGGGTGCTTATGACCGATGCAGCATTCACAACGGATGATCGTGTCAAGCTGGAGAAGCCTGCCTTCTTCTTCGGAGATCGTATCGGCGATGGCGGCTATTCCATGTATGACGGAAATTATAGATGGCTCCGTCAGATAGGGGATAGAAGATTCTTTCTTCCAGACATGGAGAGGATGTTCCCGCTGTCTTATCTCCAGCACATGTCCGTCCCTCGGAAGATGACATGGGACGTTTCCCGCTACGTCCCTGAGATTACCCTTGGTGACTTGGGCTCCCAGAGGGTATACCGCCATGATGGACATGATAGGGCGGTTCTCGGCCTGTTCCCCGGGTCGCGCAAGTCTGAGCTCCCAGTTGGAGAGATACCAAAACTCGGCACTACCTTCCTCAACGCGTTTATGAAAGCGGAGGGTGATTTTCCTATTGAGTTCCGTGCGCCCGGGTGGGTTCATTCCACCGAGAAGTATTGGTGGCGCAGGATGGTGAGCTTCGTCCTTGCCGATCTTGGAGATCTGCTAGATCATGTGGGACTGTACCCAGCAGTCAGGGCCGTGCAGTATGGCATCCCGCCGAGTTCTCAGAACTTCTTCGGGGTCCTTGAGTGTTACAATTCTTTGACGGGGACATTCTTCACCCCAGTCGGAGAGATGGGCCTTGCACTGCATGAGTTGCATGAGGTCTCTGGGCTGGCAACAGGGGATTCTCCCTATGAGGAATATGTCCCAACCACTGAGGAGCTCAACCTTATGAAGAAAGGGTCTCCTCAAATGTACGAGACTTATTGGGAAGTGCTATGTCATTTCCATATTTGCGGCCAGATGACCACTTGGAGGTCGGGAGGAATCAAGCAGCTGTCTTGGGCCAGTTACTTGTTCAACAATGTCAACAAGAAAGACCATCCAATAACCCGACTGGCTCCCAGCTCCGACGAGGAGATTGACGACAGGATCGCCCAGGCTCCTGAAGGCTTCTACACCACGGTTTCGAACGAGGACGGTTTCGAACCTGACATGGTCTTCGAAAGCTTTCACCATCAAGCCCGGACCCCTATCTCCGATCGAGCATTGTTGGCAGGCTTCTTAATGCTGTGGCTGAAGCGCTGTGTGGTGCCGACACTGCCACATGAAGTCATTGTTGCCGATGTAGTGTACCCGGCGGTGCTTCTGGCCTATGGCAGTCCCATAGCCCTTCTTTCGGCCGTGGCGGCTGGCATTCAGAGCGGGTTGCGGGTGTTAACCCAGGCTTTCTACGAACCCGGGAAGGCTGTCGACTCCCATGGCAAGCCGATCCTTGACTCAGAGGGGAAGCCGACGGTGAAGCGCCCCAACCCTCGGATCGAGCTGCCTTATACGTACCTCATGGCTTGGTACGTGATGCACTGCCCTTCCCTGATGACGCCGGTGCCTTGGAGTGAGGGTTTCGCCCCTTTTGTACAGAGGTTGGAGGGTTCGGACTGGCGTAATACTTATATGTATTTCGTCCGGAAGTGCATTTCAGATGCTTCGAACTACCAGCTCAATCGCTGCTTCCCCGAGATCCCTGGTGCATCTTTCGGAGATCTATTTACTGATTTCGCGGGCCCAGATGACTTTACAAGGTTATCCACGGGGGTCTTCTGGTGGTTGATCAACATTCGGCCCGGATATGTGCTTTTCCGGCAAGGGACTTCATGCACAATCGAGCCGTACATGCCGAATCGTTTCGCCCGACAGTTCGGCTACGATCAACTCTACGTCGGCAATCCCAATGCTCGACTCGCCTTCGAAGGAAACTTGTTCGAAGGTGCTCGGGCTTGGTACTACAGTGTGGCCGGAGGGACAGGAGCAACTTTCCGTCTGCCTATCGAGGGATCAAAGTGCCGTATGAGCTTCAGCTTCTGCTCCTGGTACTTCCAAGTCATCCAGACACCATACTTTGTTCCGGAGTATTCATGCATTGAGAGTATCAATGCAAATCTCGAAGCAAGGTCGGAGTCCGGTAAATGCTCGCGAGGCGTCGAGCAGTACCTGAAGGCTCTGAGGGAGGTCGGGAGAAGGTCAAGGGAGGAGCCGCGAGCAACAAGGGCGGATCCGCGACCAACCAGAGCTCGACAGGCGGTGGGCAAGCATCGTCAAGGCTCTACTTCCATTGCTGAGCCTGCCCCAAAGAAGGTTCGAAGAGACTTGACGGCTGCAGTCTCTCGATCTGCGGACATCCCTTCTGGTGTTGGGGAGCCGAGGGAGGAAGAGGTGGACAAGGATGACACTCCCTTGGTCCATGCCCGCAGGTTACACCGCAGGAGCCTCAGGATTGCAGAGGAAGGGGAGCCTGCTGACAGACCCACCGCCACTGACGAGACCGAGCAGCTCGAGGTCGATATAATGAGCAGATGCGATGTTGAGATTCCGGGGATCTCAGCTCAGCCTGAGTCTTCCTCAGCTCAGAGGAGGGATGAGGCACAACAGCCTGGGTCTCCTTCTGTCTTCATCTCCAGTCCTCGGATGGTTGACCCCAGCCCTACCACTGGGGTGTTTAGAGGCAAGGCTCCGGCTACCGAGGCTCTCACGTTGAACTGTCGTCTTCCTTATCCGCAGAGGAAAGCGATTTTGAGGATGAGGTCGACTATGGTGACGAACCCGCTCCTCCTGATCCGAGCAAATTCTCACACATCTCGGAGGAGGAAATACATGGGTGCGAGCCGGCGACGATGTCACCACCAGCGGTTGCTCCTGCTGAAGGTACTCTTTTCACCTTCTGACCTGATTTCCCCTTTTCATTTTGAAGAGGAGGCTTTAACATTCTCCTTTTATGCTGCAGGATTAGCTGAGGATACCGAGGCTGCAACCTCCTCGCATATTGAGGAGATGGTGCAAGAGTTGACCCAGCCGGAAGGAGTTGAGGCTCCAGCTGCCGAGCCTTCTACTCTGCAGGAAGAGGAGGCCATCACTGAAGTCAGGGAGACTTCTCCTCTGCAGGGTTCGCCCAAAGATTCGACATCTCTGGACCTCCAGCTTGGTAAGGAAGTTTTGATGTCCCGGATGTTTCTCTTTTTACCATTCTGGCTAATGTTGAGATAACTTGCAGAGAGAACCGAGGGGGCCCAGGTAGAGAGTCTGACGGTCAGTGTCCCTCCGGAAGGCCACACGGCCCAAGCCTTGGCTGAGGTTTCTGAGGAGGTCGAGCTCACTACCCTGTCATCGGCTGTGGAGGTTCCTGCAGAGGTGGTACCCCCAGAAGCGCCAGTGGCTGCTTCTACTCTTGTCGTACCCGTGGTCAGCTCAATTCTTGCACCAACAAAGCCGATCTACATCCCCCACCCCGTGATAGAAAAGGGATCGGGGAGCACTTCAGATGATGATATCATGGAGCTTTTGACACGCCAGGCGGTGCAACAGTTCCTTACCTCGATGCGAACATGCATCGATTTCGTCCTGACTAGGGGTAGCTCCCTTGACTTCGCCCAGATGTTTCTCGGAAACCAGGTCGAGAACATCAAGTTGGCCGGAGGCCCTTCGCTAGCCCAGGCGAGTTAGCTGCTGGTGGATCAGCTGGGACTAGGGGTGCCACCGGATACGGATTATCCGCGGATATCCGCATCCGAATCCGCCTCCAATCCGGATACGGATATCTTTTTTTCACATCCGTCAATATTCGTATCCGTATCCGTATCCGAAAGGTAGGTGCGGATACGGATATGGTAAAAGTAATATCTTATTCGTATCCGATCCGATATCCGAATGTTGTGTGCTTCATAATGATATCGGTATGGAGAAGACTATTCTTCAATGGAATAAGGTATTAAATTTGATATTTTGAGTTGGTGAAAAGTAATAGTGAAAAATATTCGATTTTTGCAAGAGCACAACATGATATTTTGAGTATTTCGACATCAACCATGTCATCCGAATCGGCATTTAGCACCGGAGGACGTGTAATCTATTGTTATAGAAGTCAAATGACAATGAATACGATGAATGTATTGATATGTACACAATAATATCATAGTATGTATCACATTTAATATTGTAGTAGATGAGATAAAAAGTAATATAAGTATTTCTGTTTAATTTATCTTTAAGCATATCCATTTTTAACATATCCGATTAGTATCCGCATCCGATCCGCTAATATCCGATTTATATCTGATATCCGATTTTGGCGGATACGGATATCATTTTTCCACATCCGCCAATATCCGTATTCGTATCCGTATCCAAGGTTGGGTGCGGATATGGATATGGTAGAGGCAATATCCGATCCGTATCCGATCCGATGGCACCCCTAGCTGGGACAGCACTTGAGAGAGCTTCGGTCCCTAGAGGATGATGCCGGTTCATCCCACGAAGCCCAAGAAACGCTGAACAGGCTCCTTGTTGCTCAAGAGCAGGAGCGAAGAGAGGTGGAGGAGAAGATCACCGATAGCACTCGTCTTCTTGAACGTGTCCAGGCTGATCACCAAAGGCTGGCGATTGAGTCCGAGGAGTCAGAGACGATCATACAGGCCGCAAAGCAGGCTATCCTTGACTCTCGGGCTGTTATAGCCAGGGCTGAGGCCATGATTGTCTTCAACGAACAGAGGCTTGCTACCTCTGAAAAGAGGCTAGCGGAGTTAGAGGTTGCCAAGGCGCAAGCTGAAGCGGACCTTTCTGTTCGTTCGTCCGAGCTGGAATCCCTCCGAGTGCAAGCGCAGGGATTTTTGTCTGAAGCGGATCTGCGGGCCCGAGCTCTCATGGAGGTTGAGAAGGCGCGTCAACATAAGATACATCGCCTTAGAGAGCAAATCCATTCTTTGGCGGACCAGGACTTGTAGCCTTCTCTCTCTTTTTTTTTTTAGAAAAGGACACTCTGTTCACTAAGAGTGTTTTGTATTAACTTTTATCATTTTTGATATAATAAAATCTTTGAAGTTTTTGGTTCCACCTCCTTTGTTGCCTTGCTGTGGATGAATTTGACCTCTTGATCACAATCTTTGATTAACTGACTATGAATGCTGAACTTAGGTGAGACTAAGTTCTTTAAGTGAAACGCGGCGTTTGACCCATGGGACCTTAGGCAGAACTAAGCCCTTTTGATGAGACGCGGCATTGGTTCATAGGGACTTAGGTAGAACTGAGTCCTTTTGATGAGACGCAGCGTCAATTCATAGAGAGACGCGGTCATCAGTTCATAAGGACTCAGATAGAACTAAGTCCTTTTGATGAGACGCAACGTCAATTCATAGAGAGACGCGGTCATCAGTTCATAAGGACTCAGATAGAACTAAGTCCTTTTGATGAGACGCAGCGTCAATTCATAGAGAGACGCGGTCATCAGTTCATAAGGACTCAGATAGAACTAAGTCCTTTTGATGAGACGCAGCGTCAATTCATAGAGAGACGCGGTCATCAGTTCATAAGGACTCAGATAGAACTAAGTCCTTTTGATGAGACGCAGCGTCAATTCATAGAGAGACGCGGTCATCAGTTCATAAGGACTCAGATAGAACTAAGTCCTTTTGATGAGACGCAGCGTCAATCCATATGGAGACGCGGCGGCGTCAACTCGCAGAGAGAAACGCGGCTTTGAGTAACGCGAGTCTGTCCTGCCAATGAAGACGCGACGCGAGGGACGCAGCCTTATGTATTTTCCCATTAATCTCAGAATAGGCTAAGTCTTTTGCTGAGTCAAGTGCTTTCCCTTAAACTGGGCCCTGTTTGCTGAAGGGACGCGATTCTGAGTCACGCGGACTTTCCTTTGGAACGCAGGTGGACGTCATTCATTCTGAAAAAGGAGACGCGGGTTCCAGGACGCGGTTTTTCCATCTGCGTATCGTTGTAACTTCCAGGCCTGACATAAAGATTTTATGAGATCTTTGAACGTCAAGTCTGCACTGACGATTGAAAGTCAAGTCTTCACTAGCGATTGGGAAACCGGATCATCCGTTGTTTCCCGAAGCAGTTGTCCACGCGTCGGTTCTTCATTGGACTGGGGCGTTAATACCCTTTAATGTAAAAACCGGCGCTGGCGGTTGGAGACCAGCGTCTTTAACATTTCCCGAAGCGACCCTTCACGCGTCAGCGTCCCATTGGACTTTGACAATCGTGCGGCCATTAAAGCCGACGGTTCCCATTGATGACCCATTAATGACGGTTACCAGGAGCGGCCTATAAATAGGGGTTCGCCTTCTTTAGCAGTCCCGATTTTAGACCATTTTCCCTTTTAAGAGAACGATTGCTCTGAGAACTTCCACTTTCTTCAGAGTTTCTAACAGGGGCACTGTCTTCATGGATGAAGACGACTCCAGGGAAGAAGATGACCCAGAGCTTTCATGCTTCTGTTTGGTCTCTTCAGGACAAAGTGTCTCTCTGATCACCTTCCATGTCCATATTCTGATGCAGAGAGTTAAACTCTTGATAGAGGCCTCTGTTGGTATGCCGTCCTGACTTTCCGTGATGTTTCTAGTCCACCCAAGTTTGCACTTTGGCATCATCATCATCTGGGTTTCCTCATGAAGTCTGAGTTGGTGCATTCCTTCTGGAATTTGCGCCGCCGACTTAAACTTCCTTGGACGCGAGTACAGAAGTCTTTGGCATTTGGCGCTGACTTTGTTCATGAAGCTCGCGTTTTAAGGCCACTGACTTGGATGAATTCCAACTCGGGCTGAGGGTTTCAGACCCGAATTTTGCAACCCCTGTTCCCTCGACAGGGAGATGGCAATTTTCGGCGTCTGAGTCCTTTTCCGCGCCTTGTGTTTTAGGCGCGGGCGCAAAATGAGACCGCGTTTGAATCCTGTGTGTTGGCACAGTTTTGATTCGCGTCTGCTTCTGTTGACGCGGTATTTTGACTCACTGCGCGGGCTCGTTCCCGCGTCTGAAGTCTTCGACAATAGCCGCGTCTGTCACTTAGTTTTCTTTGTTGAAGTATACTAAGTTCCAGATTTTCTAACCCCCCTGTTTATTCCTTGTAGGTAGGCTTGATCGTTCTTTTTCAGGTTCGCTGGGCCCCTTTAAGAATATTTCAGCCGGCGGACTTGTTCGACGTTCGTCCACAAGGGAATATATTATGGTCCTCGTCGTCCACAAGGGAATATATTATGTCCCTGACGAGGACTCGACCCTCGCCAAGGTCTCTTCAGATCCACTGCACCGGTCATGCCTGCTGGCAAGAGATGGTCAGGGTAAGTATGGCGGCGAGGGGGCTACGGTGGATAAGGTGGCAGATAGGATCATCTTCCTCTCCCACTCTAGAAGTAACATCGAGGACTCCTCATGTCTGCTGGATGGTCTGCTGGGGAAAGAGATGCTCATGAACGAAGGGTTGCAGGACTTTCTGCTGCCACCAGACCTCAAGAACACCATTGCTCTTAGCTTAGTCAGTTAGGGCTCTTTCGGTGTTTACATCATGCATCGTGGTGCAACCAGCTTCTGATCGTGGCCACAATTTGGCACTTCTTCAGCCATCGTGCACTTGGAATTAGATGCGGCTTCAAGGAGTGAGTGCAACCTCTGAGAGAGAGAGGGACTTCTTTGTACTCCTTAATTGTAACACTCAATCTTATTGTATAAGAGAGCGTTTTTACTGTGACACTCAATCTTATTGTATAAGAGAGCATTTTGTATCACTTTTATATGCTTGGAAATAAATAAAAGTGACACTTTTCTTTTTGCCTCTTTCATTGTCTTGAACTTTTTGTCTTCAGTTAGACTCATAGAAGCAGAAAATCTCTGACTTTTTCAAAATTATGATGATAATCTTAATAAGTCAAATTTTGTAGGGAAAGATCCTATTTCAGGAACTTTCACAATACTGTCAGAGGTGTAATATTAACTTGACAGAGATGAAATAATTTTTGGTGGACCTGCCACTTTATAAGAGAAAGTGACAAGTAGAATTGGTACCCCCAAGGAGGGTGAACTTTCATCAAGTGTTTGGGATTAACTTGATTGAGCTCAGCTGGGGATTTGATGAAAACACTGTTAATGGTGTAGTATAACCTAACAATATTTTTAGGTAGACTTGTTATTCTGTTGAAGAGAATAACAAGTGAGACTAGACTTGTGGGGAATCTAGGAAAGTTTGTTACCGTTAGAGGTGTGATATTAACTTAACGGGTTGAAAGTGGTCTTGTCAGAAGTGTAATGTTAACTTGACAAGGATGCGAGTCAGAGGTGTGATATTAACTTAATTCAGAAGTGTCACTGTCATAGGTGTAATGTTTAACTTGACTGTGAGGGTAATGCTAGAGGTGTAATGTTGAACTTGGCATTGGTCATCTCGGCTTGTATAAGGAAGTCCGAGGGAAAGTCATAGCCATAGGTGTATTGTTTAACTTAGCAATGACTTGATGCTAGAGGTGTAATGTTAACTTAGCATCATCCATTTCAGATTCGATATGGAAGTCTGAAGAAAAGTGACTGTCAGAGGTGTAATATTAAACCTGACAGAAACCTGATTACTGTTTAGAGGTGTGGTGTTAAACTTTAACAGTAATTTGTCAGAGGTGTAATATTAACTTGACAAAGATTGACTCATGATAAGAGCAATTTGAGGACCTGTCATTCTATTGGTGAGAATTGACAAGTGAAAATTTGAAGTGCCAGAGGTATAGTGTTAACTTGGCAAATTTGAAAGTTTGATACTCCGTGTAGAGTTGACAATAAAATTTGTACTCGACAAGGAATATTGAAAAGTTTCCATTACCAGAGGTATAGTGTTAACTTAGTAACGGTTGTATTTTGTAGACCTACCATTCTGTGGATGAGAATTGGTAAGGGATTTTGGAGGAAAGAGTGGAGCCAAGTCCACTTAGGATTTTTAGCAAACCCTCAGCTATCAACGGATTTGAGGTGCCTTTACCAACTACCGTTTGAGTTGGGCTAGCCATGCTATTCCCCTCAGCATGATGAGTTGTCGAAGACTTATGTTGGGCTTAGAAGCCAACATTTTCCTCTATCCTTGGCCGTCAGGGGCGTCGGATGTTATAATGAAGAAATTCTTCTTACTTTGATCAGAGGTGTACTTTTAACTTGATCAGCGGAAGAATACCATCTAAGGATAGTATTTTTTCAGGAACCTGCCATTGATCGGCATCATGAGTGTATCGCCATTTAAGGTTATGAGGCGATATGACCCATTCGAGTAGACTGACTCTACTACAAATGGTCCTTCCCATTTGGGTTAGAATTTTCCTTTTGTCTTGTGCGTCATTACCATGGGTCTTCTGACGGCTAAGACAAGATCGCCTTTCTTGAAAGTTCACATTTTAACTTTCTTGTTGAAGGCTCTGGTAATTCGAGCCTGGTAGAGCTCGATTTGTTGTTGGGCCTGCAGACGCTTATCGTCTAAGGCTTCCATTCTTGGAGTCGCTGTCGATGCTTCTCCTCGTTTGTCATCTCCGCTGTCAAGGCGACGCGTAGAGATGGAATTTGGATTTCCAGTGGGAGCACGGCTTCGCATCCGTATACCAAAGAAAACGGCGTGGCTTTAGTTGGGGTTCGCACAGTTGTGCGATAAGCCCATAAGCATTCACCCAACTTGTCGTCCCAGTCTCGTTGACTTTTCGAGACGAACTTCTTGAGAAGCTTGCCAATAGTCTTGTTGAAAGCTTCTGCGAGGCTATTAGCGGCAGGATAGTATGCCGTTGAGGACACACTCTGGATTCTGAACTTAGCGCAGAATCTTTAGAAAGCCTGGCTGATGAACTGAGGTCCATTGTCATGGACGATTCGCCGAGGTACACCGAAACGGTAAATAACATGATGTTTCACGAACTTGATCACGTTAGACGATTTTACCTCCAAAGGGATGGCTTCGGCCTATTTAGAGAAGTAATCGGTTATTGCCAAAATAACCGATGTCCTTTTGATGATGGTGGGCTGATAGGGCCAATCACATCCATCCCCCACATTTTAAATGGCCAGGTAGAGGTTGTAGAGTGGAGACCCTGGTGCTTGATGGATGAAATCGCCATGCACTTGGCAAGCGTGGCATCTTTTAGCATAGGTGACGACGTCGGCAACCATCTTGGGCCAATAGTAACCCAATCTTTGGAGTCGATGTGCCAGTTTTGGGCCAGGTTGGTGGGCTCCACACATACCGTCGTGGGCTTCTCTCAATACCTCTTGGGCTTCTTTTGGTGAAAGGCACCGAGTAAGATCCCGTCATGCGATCGACGATACAATGTTCGCGTAATCGCATTATAATAGAATTTGGGGCTTTCTTTCGAATGGCAGCCGCCTCTTTGGTGTCTTCAGGGAGAATGTCATATAAGACGAAATCAATATAGGGGAATCGCCAGTCTTTAAGCTCTGGACCGGTTGACAATTCCAGTGCTTCTTTGCCTTGACAATCTCCCTTTGACTCCTGATAGCCCTCGAGAGCATTTCTCGGGCAATACAGGTCGTGGCTGTAGACGAATATCTTCTCCATTGCTCCGGCTGGAAGAGCTAAGGAGGCCGCGAGGGATGCGAGTGCATCCGCGTGCGCATTTTGCATGCGCGGTACATGGTCGATGTAGAAGCTTGTAAATCCCTCGGCCATGCGGATAGTTGCGTTGTGGTAGGGTACTAGGTCCTCATGTCTGACTTCGTACTCCCCGCGAACTTGGCTGACGATGAGTTTAGAGTCGCCGTATGCCTCGAGATTTTTAACTCCAATCTCATCGGCGAATTGCATCCCAATCAAAAGAGCGTTGTACTCCGCCACATTGTTGGAACAAGGCTCAGTTAATGAGACAGCTCGGGAATCACATAATTTTGTGGGGATACGAGTACTACTCCTACCCCTGCTACTACGTGTCCCTTTGGGCTTGTTCTTGATGCACCGTCGAAGAAAAGTTGCCATACTTGACTTTCGAACGATGTCTGAGTCAGGCAGACTTCAGCAACTTCATCTGGGAGATCCTCGTAGACTTTGGCTGCCCTTGGATCTGGGTGCTCAGCTAGGAAATCCGCCACCGCTTGTCCCTTAATGGCCTTTTGTGGTAAAAAGTGCATCTCATATTGGGAGAGCAATATGGCCCATTTTGCCAGCCGGCCGTTTAATGATGAAGGTTTAGTCATAAGTAACCTCAGGGGTTTGACTTTTGATATGACGTTTATAGTTTGGCCTACCAGATAGTGCCGCATTTTCTGAATAGCGAACACTAATGCCAAATATTCCTTCTCGATCGGGTTATACCGATGTTCGGCTCCGATCATTGTTATACTCAGATAGTAGATTGCTTGCTCTCGTCCTTGGTCATCGTTCTGAGCTAGTAGAGCTCCCAAAGAATGATCCATTGCTCGGACGTATACCAGGAAAGGCTTCCCGGATACCGGAGCTGCAAGGACTGGTGGTTGGGTGAGGTATTGCTTGATTTCCTCGAACACTTGTTGGCAAGCGTCATCCCAAATGAATGAGACACCCTTTTTCATTAACTTAGCGAAGGGTTGGCATCTTCCGGAGAGATTTGAGATAAACCTGCGGATGTACGCCAATCGTCCTTGCAATCCCCTGAGTTCTTTGAGGTTTCTCCGGGGTTGCATCTCCTGGATAGCGCGGACCTTTTCCGGGTCCAAGTGAATTCTGGTGGATGTTACAACAAATCCTAAGAATTTGCCACTGGCCACCCCCAGGAAGGACTTTGTGGGATTCATCTTCAATTGATGAGCCCGCATGATGTCGAAGACCACCTTCAGGTCCGCTATGTGATCACCTTTAGTGCGGCTTTTTACCGCGATGTCATCAACATAACATTCCACCGTTTTGCGTATTTGCTGATGAAAAATGGCGTTCATGGCCCTTTGATAGTTTGCCCCTGCATTTTTCAGTCCAAAGGGCATGACGGTTTAGCAATATACCCCTAGAGGTGTCCTGAAGGAGGTATGCTTTTCGTCATCAGGATATATTTTAATTTGATTGTATCCTGAGAATCCATCCATGAAGGACATTCGTTCGAATCCACAAGTGTTGTCAATCATGACATCTGTGATTGGCATGGGAATTCGTCTTTGGGGCAAGCCTCGTTTAGATCACGGAAGTCGATGCAGATCCGGATCTTCCCGTTCTTCTTGGCAACTGGGACAATGTTGGCTACCCAGTCGGGATGTTGTTCTTCCCTGATGAAGCCAGAATCAATAAGTTTTCTGACTTCTGATTGAATTGCCTCCATTATCTCTGGACAGAACCGTCGCTGCTGTTGTTTGACAGGTTTTGTGTCCGGATTGATGTTGAGGCGATGCATAGCCACCTGAGGATCGAGTCCTGGCATGTCCTCATAATTCCAGGCGAAGACGTCTATATATTCTTGTACAAGAGATATTAGATCCTTCTTCTCCGAAGGTGACAGGCCGTCACTTATGAAGATGGGTTTTAGGGTTAGCCTTATCTCCTAGGTCGATCTGAACAACCTTGTCTTCTGTGGGTGGCTCGCGCTGTTCAAAGCGAGTGTCCCAAAGAGCATTTAAATGTTTGATCCAAGGATCTGTATCAATTAGATCATTTCTTCATTTCCATCTTCCAGGTGGCTTGTCGAAACCATGTTCACTGAAAGTTCCTTGAAGATGTTGCCGACACTGACATCTGACTCCCAAGATGATGTGTCTGAAGAGTAATCGTTGCTCAACAATTCTTGAGAATCGGAGGCTGATGGGACCGGAGTCGATACATAGCCCAACTCCCGGCGCGTCTGATGATAATAATCAGGGCCTTCCCTTTCGGCACAAAGGATCGAAGCAGCGTCCTCCTTCCTTTGCCGAAGTTCAACCCGGGTCTGTTGGTCAGGTCGTACCCCATGCATCTCATCATTTTGAGTGCTTTTGGTTCATAATGACCGAACTGAGGGGATTCCTCCTCACTTCCCTTCCGAGTCTTCGCAGGGCATTGGCTCAGACGAGATTCGCCCAAAAAGAATTGGTTTTTGGCCTTTTCGTCTTGCTGGAACCATAAATATAGATTCTTGCGCATTACCATTATCTTGGTATATCTCGAAGGACGACTTCACTGGTACATGCAATGATGTCAAAGCATCTACTGCCGACCAGGGGTCATCGTCTACTTCGGTGCTAGTGTCTGATGGTACTGAATCAGAAGCAAACACAGAAAAATACGGAAAATCTAAATCTTCATTAATATACCAACCGCCTACATCGTCGGTGGTATTATCAACATCGAGCTTATTGGTGCTCTTTACAAGTGGTTCTAACTCCCACAGGCACTCTTCTTTCTCGGTCTCGGTGTCAGCTTCGTTACCAGAGTCTGGCTCCTCTGGTCGCGGGACTTCATCCGTCTCCACCGGATCTTGGTACAACAAAGAGTCAGTGAAATAATTCTCACCCCTTTGAATGGATACCTTTCGGCAATCAACGTCTGCACCTTTCCACTCCCGTCAATGTATTTCATGACTTGGTGGAGAGTGGAGGGAACGATGGAGTTGCGGTGAATCCACGGTCGTCCCAGCAATAGATTGTAGGAAGTGTCGGCGTCGATGTTGTAGCATGTCACTTCCGACTTGAGGCTTTCAATCTGGCATTTGAGCTTGATTTTCCCCATCGGACGGGTCTGGTTGGCATTGAACCCATAGATAGTTGTCTGAGTAGGGCTCAAACGATGAGTAGGAATGCCCAGATGTTGCATGACCCGGCGAGGCATGATGCTCAACGCGGACCCTGGATCTACCTGAATGCGGTTCACCTCAGACGATCCAATATACCCTGTGAAATACAGGGGTCGATCATGCTTCCCTTTAACCTGCATATCATCTGCTGTGAAGGTAATGCAGGGAGCATTTGGGGAGGTGTGGAGGCAATCCTCTACATCTTCCTCCTTCGGCACCTGGGTCATGAAGACCTCGGCATTTGCCAGAGCTTCTTGTAGAGCTTCTCTGGTTGACTTTGATAGTCTAAGTAGTTCATACAAGGTAATGCGTGCCGGGATGTTGGCTAGTTGAGCCAGGACATCAAAGCGGTAAGGTGTCGTGGATCCTTCCGCCATACCTTTCGAAAGGACTCGAGAAAATCGAGTTTCTTTCTGTTTCTCCACGGGTTGTTTTGTGGAGGGCTTAGTTGGCTCTGCAGCTGGTTGTGGAGGGTTGCCGCCATTTTCGCCATACTGCTTCAAGTAGGGCTGTCCTGAGCGGGTTCCCGCCATCGATTGGTTGGGCTCTGTGGCCAAGACTATTGTTTCTTCCTCTGAGTCAGTTAACGAGGGAACATTAGTCTCGGCTTCTCGAGAGGAGGCACCCACCACATTGCAGGATGAGGCTTTTGCCTTGCCTTTGGATTTCCTGTTGGTCACAGTAGTCCATTGCTGCTCATTGACAAGGTCAGGGTGGACCCACATGATTTCCCCTTGAGGTGTAGGGACGGGTATCCAGGCCTTTCTCTTGCTGCTGGTGAGGGTCTGTGTTAACCACTCTCAGCTCTCCTCTTGGAACAGGGACCACCCCCGCAGGCGTTGGGGGTTGTCTTCCAAACTGGAGAACTGACGTCACATTAGCCGTCACCTTCTTCTGCTCTGGTCGGAGCTTTAACACCTCCGCGTCAATCAGAGCTTGAAGGATGTCCTTGAAGACGTAGCAGCTCTTAGTAGGTGCCCCAGCATCCTGTGGTACAAGCAATAGGTGGGATTGTCGATCTTGCCGACTTCCTCGGGGCGCCTAGCTTCAGGGAGCTTCAGTCGGTTGCTCTTGTTGAGTAGTTTAAAGAGTGAATCGACATGTTCCTCCTTGAAGGAATGTTGCTTGTTGGCGCGTGGCTGGCTTGAAGAGCCACTCGTCTTGCCTGATTGAGGCTTGGCGGGAGATTTGGTCTCCGTTGCCAAATTATCCTTCCGCTTTGTTTGGAGGGATGTGTCTGGCGCACGCCTTGTCGACCTTTCCGGCCTAGGCTTACCTTCCTCCGCTCTGACGCGGGCGACAATCTCCTCAGCCTGTTCACCTTGTTGGACTAATTGCTTCCAGGTGCGGCTTTCAGCAACTCCTATTTGAGCAAGGAGTGAGGTTTGGAGATTGTGGCGGCATGTTTCCACCAGGGTGGCCTGGGTCATACCGCTTGGACACCGGAGTGCCACGTTCCGAAAGCTTTCCACGAAAGATTTGACGGACTCCTCTTTTCGCTGTTTGGTAGCCAAAAGAGTGGGCATCGTGACTTCGGAGTCATCCTCGAAGAAGCGTGTTAAGAACAGCTTCTCTAAATCGCCCCAGTTCTTGATAGAACCTTCTGGGAACTTCATAAACCATTCAAAGGCCAACCCTTTCAGGGTGCCGATGAACTGGCGTGCCAGGATGGCGTCATTATCTACTACATTCCCGGTTTGGGATTTGAAGTAGTAGATGTGCTGGTTGGGTGACCCCTTCCCATCAAAGCTTGGAGAGTTGGAGCTTTGAACTTGGGCGGGTACGGAACCAAATCCCATTCAGCCGGGTAGGGCCGGACCACTCCTACTTCTTGGAGGTCTTTGCGATTAGCAAGGGCCTCGAGGCGTCGCTCCAGTTGACTCATTCTTTTAGCATGAGCCTTCCCCGGATCTTGGTCGCCCTTTACTTGCGACGAGGACTTGGACGAGCCGGAAGTAGATCGCCGCGTCTCCTCAGAAGGTTCGTAAGATGAGCTTTCTCCCTTTCTCCCTTTGCCCTTTGACTTTTTAGGAGGGGACCTCCTCCTGTCTTCGAGCAGCTGTGCAATCGCCTGCTTGAGGGAGTTGATAGATTCCTGCTGAGAAAGAATCATATCCATTTGTGCCTTCTGGATCTGCTTTAAACGTTTAGCCGTCTCCTCAGGAGTGCCTGTCATGTAGGCAGAGGTCTCCTTCTCGACGGAAGAGTTCGAAGCCCTTGATTCCGCTACGGCGGAGTGAGAATCATTCATTTTAATGCCATGGGCTAAGGCATTATAGTCAATTGGGGGAATGGCCCCAGTCCGGGTGCGAGTGTGTCGGTACACTCCTTCCGATTCAGAGTCAGACTCGTCAGAGCTGACTGCAGGTTGTTTTTCTCTTGCTCCTGCTTGTCATATTCGAAGTGAGCTCCGGGTACTCAACATCAGAGAAGGTTCTCCTTCTGTGGAGCGTCTTCTTTTAGCTGACGGGGAATCAGGGTCAGCTGTCTGACTAAAGACTGCTGGTGCACGCCTGATCCGCAACGGCACTCAGAGAGCATATGGATGAGCAGTTGGCAGCAACACGACAAAGTGGCCTGATTAACACTTCTTTTCTTCGTTAAATAATCTCTCAAGTCCATGGGAGGGGGATTGAAAAGGTTAGCCTCGCAACGTCGAAGACGGGAGGCATCCATGTGCCGTACAGCCTGGACGCAGGCTTCAGGGACGCGGTTCTCGTGCCGCAGCTGTTCAGCGCGCGTCTGGCGTCTTTGTTGAGACAAGACGCGCCTGTCGCGTTGCTGCTTGGTGTGTCGGGACAGAGACACTTGAGAGAGAGTGGGCTGCTGGGCCCCACGTCTATAGGCGCGTGCCTCTTGTGCTTGACAAGGCGCAGAGGCTTCACCTTGGTGTTTGGTGAGTTGGTCCTTAGAGGACCTAACTGAAGGAATCTCGCGTTTGGGCCGCCAAACGCGGACTTCGCGGGGCGCGAGCAAGGCGCCAGTTTGTATGCTGCGTCCAGCCTCAGTCAGACAACCAGAGGTTCCAACTTGCAGCTGGCGCGCGCGTCTCCTCTGTCGACGCTCAGCGTTCCGGTTGCGTCGCGGAGGTGGAGAGAGACCAACAACATCCTGATGCTGAACATCAGAGATTTTAACCACGCGGGTCTCCTGAGAGACGCTGACGCGGGTGTTCTGTATGACGCGGTTGGTCGCAAAGGCAGTTGTGCCTGGGGCCACGCGGGCCTTTTAAGAGGCGTCGGCGCGTGCACCTTGCTTGGCACAGTTGGCAGCAGGGGCGCCCGAGAGAGCCACAGATCGGGCTTCGGGGCCATTCCCTGTCGAGACCCGGCGGCAGACGCGGGTCTTTGGGCTCTTGGAGCCGAAGAGAGAAACTCTTCGTACTTTGCCTGGTCGAACTAGACAATGAGCGATTCGACCATCTTCCCCTTACGGAGGACGTCATCCTGCGCCACGATTTGCTCATCAGTGACAAATCTAGTCCCCAGCGAAGTCGCCATCTCTTGTACGCGCCGGAAAAGAGAGAAGAGGAAATGCTGTAAAAATTTTCCTTGAATCAGATGAAAAGATTACAACAAAAACAACTTTTCCTTCCAGTTACAAGGGAGGGAGGATGTTGAATCTTAAATCCCCCCTTTGTTTAATGCTGGGTTCTTCGTGTGGCGGTGGAGAGTGAATCTTGTTCTCCGTTGACCGGATGACCGTCGGGATCGTCAGGGATCTTCTCTTCGGCTGGTAGAAAGAGTAGCACAGCTCTTGTCTACCAAAACTCTCAAAGAGAAGGTAGGCAAAGAGTAGCTTGTACGCAGCAAGCTTGACGAAGAGTTGAGCTCTCTCATGTCTCTGTCTTGTCGTCTGATTGCCTTCTGCCTTCTAATTTTCTTCTGATCTCCAATTGCCCGTCGCTTGCCGATCGCCAATTGCCACTCTCTTCTGATTGCCTCGACTTCATAGCAAACGAGGCTATTTATAGAGATCCTAGGGGGTGAACATGCCCCCTAAAAATGCTCCATAATGAGGGGGTAACTTCCCCACTTCCCCGCTATGTGGGCGGTGACTGGCCCAATAACC
>JAVJIF010020853.1:0-20818 GCA_038442645.1 Agave tequilana | reverse complement strand
CCCCCCCCCCCCCCCCCCCCCCCCCCCCGCTGCGCTCCGTCACCCCCCGCTGATCCTCCTCCTCACCCCCTCGCGGCCTGGGTTGATTTCCAACCGGTACACTAACCCCCCAACCCAAACACACACACACACAAACACGCGCACACAACTACAACAACAACAACAACAACAAAAATAAATAAATAAATAAATAATGCGTCTAAGATAAAAAAAAAAGGACCAACCTAAAAAAAAAAAACTCGCTGTCTCGAGTCTCTCATATCGTCGTCCCTCCCTCCTCTCTCAGGATGACCATGACTCCTCTTCTTCCCGTCGTCTTACCCTTTTTCTTGCTCTTCGTCGCTTCCTCTGACCCAACGCCCATAAACGTCGGCGTAATCCTCGACCACAACTCAACAGTTGGCCAGCTGTCTAACATCTCCATCAACATGGCCATTGATGACTTCTACAAAGCCCACCCCAACTTCACCACCAGAATCCACCTCCACTTCCGCCACTCCTCCGACGTCCTCACTGCTGTCCAATCTGGTAATTTAACATCCCTTCCCTTGATTTCTGTTTATATTTTTGGGTTGTATTAATTAATTGATTGAATTGCAGCTGTTGATCTCATTACTGCCGACGGAGTCACGGCGATCCTAGGCCCTCAAACTTCATCCTCTGCAGCCTTGGTCGCCAGCATTGGTGCGAAATGTCACGTGCCGGTCATCTCCTTCTCTGCGACGAGCTGCCCTTTTGTTCCTTCATCCCAGTCGCCTCAATACTTTGTTCGTGCTGCCGTCGCCGACTCCGCCGTCGCTACCCCCATCGCTGCCCTCGTCCAATTCTTCGGCTGGCGTCGTGTCGTCCCATTTACGAGCATTCCGTCTCCGGCTTCTCCTCCGTCACATTCCTGGTGGACGCTCTCGCCGCCGTCGGATCCCAGGTCCCTTACCGGCTGTTCATACCCGCGTCCGCCTCCGACGACCGCGTTCTCGCCGAACTCTACAGGCTGAAGACGATGCAGACGCGCGTGTTCGTCGTGCACGTGACCAGCGCGCTGGCCGCTCGGATTTTCACGGGTGTGAGACGAGCGGGAATGATGGAAGAAGAATTCGTTTGGATAGTGACGGATGGAGTGGCGAGCTCCATTGCGTCGATCGATTCGTTGGTTGTTCTTGATTCGATGCAGGGCGTTTTAGGAGTGAAGCCGCACATCCCGAGATCGCGGAAACTGAAAGAGTTGCAGATGAGATGTATGCGGGAATTCCTGAGAGAGAATGCCAGTTCAGACATCACGGAGCTCAGCACATTTGGATTCTGGGCTTATGATGCTGTTTTCGCTCTTGCAATCGCGATTGAATCCTCCAACATTTCTACAAATTATCCCCGACCTCATTTCATCGTTCGAGCAGTACCAACTTCTCACAACTGCCAATCTTGAAATCCGGTCAGATTTTACTCAACTCTGTGTTAACAACGGAGTTTGAAGGCGTTGCAGGAAAATTCAAGCTAGTTAACGGAGAGTTGAATGTATCTGCATTTGAGATTATGAACATAGTGGGCGAAAAGGGGCACGGTATTGGGTTCTGGACTGCGGAACGCGGGCTGACTCGACGACTAGACCGGCCAATTGGTGACATGAAGAAGGCTGTGTTGGGGCCGGTGAGTTGGCCGGGAGAAGGAACGGAGTTGCCAAGAGGATTTGTGTATCCCACAAGCGGAGAGAAGATGAGGATTGCTGTGCCGGGAGATGTAGATACTGGATTTCCGGCACTCTTGAATGTGCGGAGAGATCCAACGACAAATGTGACAGTGGCAAGTGGGTATGCCATTGAAGTGTTTGAAGCGGCTGTTAGACGTCTGCCGTATGCTTTGCCGTTTGAGTATGTGGCTTACACGGATGAAACTGGGAAGAGTGCCTGGGATTACAATACTATGGTGAGTTTGGTGCCTGAGGTAAGTACACTAATATTAGCTAACATTTTTTACACCTTCGCTAAGTAGTAGAAATGATTTAAGATACTAAAAAACATACATGATACAACCTGATAAAAGTAAGTATATTTAATTTACTCCTACGTGTAAGGGTAGCAAATAGGAAGGGATAGCAAATGGGTCTCAGACTTGACAGGTCAAACCAGAATCTGACTTGAATTTTTGGGTATCTATGATCTTTATCGGGTTCGGGTGAAATTAGAGCTGAATATAGGATTAGGTTAGCATCGTGAGACATAGGTTCTCTTACAGGTAGATTAACAGAGTTAGTTGATGTTATGATTAAAAGGAATGTTAGTATTTTGTGTGTGCCGGAGACTAAGTGAGTAGGTGAAAAAGTTAGAATTATAGAGTTTTGGGTTATAAATTTTGGTATACTAATAGAGATAGAAATCGTAATAGGGTGAGTGTGATCATAAATAAACAATTGCTTGAGAATGTAGTGGAGGTTAGGAAGAAGGGTGATAGGATTTTACTAATTAAACTTATTTTAGATAGAGAGATTTTTAATGTTATTAGTGTCTTTGCACCGCAAGTAGGACTTGATGAGTCTAGTAGCAAGAGATACCCATTAGAGAGAAGCTTTTCATAGGCGGTGACCTCAATGGGCATGTAGAAACTAGTCGTTATGTGTTGATAGTGTACATGGAGGATTTGATTTTGGGGAAAAAATTGAATCAGGTAACTCGATTCTAGATTTTGCTTTGTCCTATGATTTGATCTTAGCAAATACTTGATTTAGGAAGAGAGAGTCTCACTTGATCACTTTTAGAAGTGGATCAAGTGCGAGCCAAATAGATTTCTTTTTAACGAGGAGAGTAGATAGAGGTAGTTGCATCGATTGTAAGGTAGTATCGGGTGAGAGTGTAGTAATGCAACATAGACACTTAGTTTTTAGATGTTCGGATTAGAAGGAGATTTAGAAAGATTAAACGTAAGTTGGATCATAAGATTAAGTGGTGACGGCTAAAAGAAGGTAACCAAGGAGTTTTTTTAGATCGAGTGGTGCATGAAGCAGATTGGAAAGCCTAAGATGATACTAATACAACATGGAATAAAATTGCTAGCTGCAATAAAAGAGTAGCTAAGGATATATTTGGTGAGTCGTGGGGTGGTGCTCCACCATGTAAGGGCACATCATGACGGAATGAAGAGGTAAAAGCTGCCATTAAAATCAAACGAGACTCTTACAAAGATTTGATCAAAAATTGTGATAGAGTTTTGAGAGGTATAACCTAGCTAAGAAGGAGGGTAAGAAAGCTGTTCAGAATGTAAGAGCTAAAGTGTATAAAGAAGTGTATGAGAAGTAGACACCAAAATAGTTGAAAAGGATATATATAGAATTGCTCGAATAAAGGAGAGAAAGACTAGAGACTTATGTACTGTGAGGTGTGTCAAAGATGAGAATCAGAAGGATTAGTTTGAGATGAAGAAATTAAAGAAAGATGGAGAGAGTATTTTGACAGATTGTTCAATGGTAGTTCTACTCAAGATTTGAGTGATCTTACCATTCAGTGTTAGGATATGAACCGTAATTATATGCGTAGAATTAACGATTTTGAAATTAAAAGGTCTTGAAGAGGATGAAGTCAAGAAAAGCTGTTGACCCGGATGGAATTTTTATTGAGATATGGAGATGCTTAGGAGATTTGAGCGTGAGATGACTGGCAAACCTCTTTAATGAGATCTAGCTAACTAAAAAGATACCAAATGAGTGGAGGAAGAGTACCCTAGTACCCCTCTATAAGAACAAGGGTGATATTCAGAGTTGTTCAAATTACCGTGAAATAAAACTCATGCATCACACCATGAAACTTTGGGAAAGGGTAATTGAATACATGTTAAGGCAGAATGTTAAAATATCAGAGAACTAGTTTCGGTTCATGCCGAGGCGATCGATGACAGATGCTATTCATTTGCTTCGTCAACTTATAGAGCGATTTCGAGAGAGGAGGAGAAATTTACATATGGTCTTTATTGATTTAGGAAAAGCTTATGATTAGATGCTAAGAGTGGTATTATGATGGACATTAATGAAAACAGGAGTTTCCATCAAATATATTGACATAATCAAGGACATGTGGCAAATGTCATAACATGTGAATTTATAACAAATGATTTTTCTATCACAATTAGATTGCATCAAGGATCTGCATTGAGCCCATTCTTATTTGTCATAGTGAAGGATGAGCTTACTAGAGCTACTCAGAATGAGATATCATGGTGTATGCTATTTGATGATGATATTATCTTAGTCGATGAGACGAGAGCTGGGGTAAATGCTAAATTGCAGTTATGAAGACAAACTCTAGAATCTCGAGGTTTTAGATTAAGCAGGGCCAAAACTGAGTATATAGAGTACAAATTCAGTGAACATGAAATCTGATATTTAGTATTATGATACTAGATGGACAAGGAATATCATTGAGCAGTCATTTTAAGTAATTAGGTTCTATTATTCGAAAGGATGGGGAGATCAATAGTGATGTCCACTATAAGATTCAAGTCAGTTGGTTGAAATGGAGGAGCGCAACAGGAGTTTTATACGACCGTAACATTCCGTTATGGCTGAAGGGCAAGTTTTATCGGATTGCTATTAGGCCAGCTTTATTATATGACATAGAATATTGGGTTGTAAGGAGATATCATGCCCAAAAGATGAGTGTAACAGAGATGCGCATGCTTTATTAGATGTGTGAATACGAGGAGAGAAAGTGAGAAATGAGGATATTCGTATTAAGATAGGCACAGCCCATTAGAAGAGAAGATGAGAGAAAACCACCTACGGGTCCGTTCGTTTCTCCGCAAAAGGCCGTAAAATCGCAAGTCGTAAAACCTCTTTTCTATTTTCCGCTGTTTGTTTCGCTGCAAAACAACTTGCAAAATACAACTCTCATTTCCCATTTGCAGTTGCTACAGTTAAATTTGTGGCCATATAAATCTCACTTTTACACTCAACATTTTCCTACTTGCAATTGCTACAGTTAATTTTGTGGTCATGTAAATTCTACTTATAGTACACTTGCAGTCCCAAAGTAGTTACTTGATAATCAATATATAATTTAATATTATTAAATATTTAATATATTTAATATTTTTAATAGTGTTTAATTTCTTATCTAATTATTTTATTTTCTATTTTTAGTTTTTTTATTATTTTTAATATTGTTTTAATATTAAATATTTAATTATTTTAATTTAATATTTTTATTTAATATTGTTATTTAATACTTTATTATTTTATTAATATTTACATCAATTTTCTTAATATTTTATTTAGATTTAATATTTTATTAATATAAGAATAATATGCTTTAATATAAAATTATTATATATTTAATTTATTTATTTCTTAATATAAATAATTACTTTATTAATATTATAATATACTTAAAAATTATATTAATATTTTATTATGTTAATATTGTAATAATATTTTATTATTAAATTTATAATTATATTTTTACTTTGTTTATTTTATATTTTTATAATATTACAATATTATTATAATAAAATTTAATATTATAATAATCTTAAGTAATATTATAATATTATAACTATATATTATTATTTTTCTTAGATTTTTTTAATATTTATGTTTTATTAGTATCCTTAAAATTTTATTAATGTTCTTTATATTTTCTTAAAATTTTATAATTATTTATTTAGTTAATATTTTACTAATTTTACTAATATTTTATTAATATTATTGTTATAATTAAAATATTAATATTTTATCTCAAATTTATTAGTACAATTTAATTTTCAATAGTATATTTAATTTAATAGTATTTATAATATTTAAATCACTGCTACAGTTAATTTTGTGGCCAACTTTTTCACTTACACTTTTAAGTTATCAACCAAACACCGTAAACACATACTTTCTCATTCACACTTTCACTTTACCAACCAAACACCGTAAAACACAATATACTTTTCCATTTACAATTTCACTTTACCAACCAAACACTGTAAAACACTATATTTTCTCTGCTACAGTTCATTTTTTTCATTCTCATTTTACAACTTATGACTTGCGACGTTTTGCGGCGAAACAAACAGGCCCTACGATGGTTTGGTCATGTGCCGCGTAAACCTACAGATGCGTCAGTCCGGCGAGTAGAGCGTATCAAATTAGGGCAAGTTAAAAGAGCGCAGGGGAGACCGAAGAAAACATAGATGAAGGTGGTACGACAAGATATTGAGGCTAAAGGTCTTAATGAAGGCATATTGCTTGATAGGAATTAGTGGAGAAAGCTGATCCATGTGCCCGATCTGGCGTAATTCTCTTTTGGTTCATGTAGCCTATCCAAATACTTGGGACAAATGACTTAGTTGTTGTTGTTTGGGTGAAATTCGGGTTGACCTAAGTAACCCGTCCTTACAGGACCCATTTTAAGTTTTAAATTTCTAATGAATCTAAATTGGTAAGTATGTGAGTGTTAGATGTTAATCTATTCAGTATTGAAGCATTAATATGTTTATGTTGAACTATGGAGTATTTTGAGCTGTGGATGTTGATCTATTATGTAAGGCTGAATAATTTAACAACTACTAATTAGAGAAACACACACTTTTCTTTTTTTACGCGGTCCGACCCAGTTAGACAAGCTCAGAGCGGCTCAGGTGACCCGAATTACTTTAAGTGGGTATGGGTGAAAGACATGTGGCCCAAATGTTATTTGGATCCACTTTCTATTTTCGGGTTTGGTGAGTTGACCCGACCCCACCCAACTTTACCGGATTGCTCCCAAGTACTAGTAGGAGTTGACTAGTGATTTAATTAAATTTATATTTGAACTAATCAACTCATTAATCTAGTCAAGCTTGGACAAGAGCTTGAATTGAGCCTAAACGAGCCTAAACAAGCCTTACATGAGTTATGTTCGAGCCGAGTTCAAATAAACCTTGATAAAGACGAACTTAAAAATGAGTCGACGTGCCATGTTCACATTTGTTTATTTATTTATCTAACATAGATTTGTGTCCAAGTTTGGTTCATTTATTGACGAACAGCCATGAATGAGGTTTTACCAAGTTGAATTTGAGCCTTTCCTGAGTTTTGTTAGCCTTTTTATAGCCTAATTTTGGCCCTATAAGAAAATAGGTTTTTTTGTGTTGTTTTGTTTTTATTCTAGAGAAAAGCCACTTAATAAGGAAGGAGGAAGGCTACAAAGGGGAAGGGAGACACTTAAAGAAAGGAGAGAGAAGGTTAATTAATGAATCAAAGGAGCCATCATTAGACGGGAAAAAAAAAACTACTATGAAGGAGAGATCTTTCAGAAGGAAACTTTGTTCATATTCACAATCTTAGTTGATTCTCTAATTTATATAAAACTAGGCATCCACAAATTGCCTCTAGGCGCTATGAAATTGGAGTCATTGCATAACAAGGTCTCCATTAGTATGCCCTGTAATTTAATTTGAAAATCTCCTCACCCCCCCGTGGATGAGGGAATTTTATATGACCTCACATATGGAAAGCAACTATTATGCCACTTGAACTAAACAAGTATTATTAAAGAGAGACCATTGCTCTTGTAAATTTTGTGTTTGCCTTCATATCATATTTTTTTAACATTCCTTATGACAGATACTTTAGAACACTTAGATACTTGACACGTGTCCCATCTCCAAGTAACTCTGCAAACATCAAAGGGGTTATCTAGATACCACTCAAATTGTTCTTATTGGAAAAATACTCCTCAAATTATTGATATTGCTAATTTACCCTCTAGATCTTCCAGATCTTAAAAGTTTATTCCTCCCTTTATATTTTGGGTGAAATAAGGTCGTTTTACTAGTTATGCCCTTCTATTTTGTTCTTCATTATTTTTATATTCTTCATCTTAACTTAATCCAGATTCTCCCAAACCCAATTCTTGTCTAATCTTCTCCTCACCCCCCGGCCTCTCTCCCTCTCCCTTCAACTCAAAATTCCTCTCCTTTTCTTCATTGTGTTATTAACGATGAAGGAAACATGAATGGTTTGATTTTGACAATGAGATTTTTTTTAAGAATTTGATTTTGATTTTGAGAATTCATAGTGATTTTCCTTTCTTTTTGTTATGTATTTTTATAGAAGTTTCATTTGAAAGATAAGTGGAGGAGGAGGAGAAAGAGAAAGAAGGAGATGAGTTTGCAAGGTTTAGTTAGAGAGAGTTTAATCATTTAAATAAGAGCAAGTTAGTCAATTTTGAGAAGGTTAAACAAGTTACTAGATAAAAAAATATTCTTTTTATCTGAAAGAGTAATGGATGAGGGAAGGTAAACTTTTAAGATCCAGAAGTTTTGAGGGGCAGATTGATAACATTAATAATTTGGAGGGTATTTTTCTAAATAGGAAAGATTTGATGGGAATATATCTTAGAAAACCCTGGAAAGAAAAAAGTCCAAAATTAAGAATTTTAAGACTCAAGGTTGCTAAAACCTTATCTGATGCTCTATTTTGCTGACCCAGCGTACCTAGGGGAGTTTACGAGGCGTGTTGGGCGGGTTTTGAGGACACTTCAATGCAAACCCGAATTTTCAGACAGATTTTTGAGTGGTTTGAATCCCACCCATCGGGTTTTGGGTTGGGTTCGTGACAACTTGAGTTTCAAGAGGATCAGGCGGGTTTCGACAGGTTTTGACCGTCTAACAAATAATATACTATGTAAAAGTATATTTAAAGATACATATACATATTAGTAGAAATAAATGAATATAAGGTAAATTACAAGAAACCCCCATCATTTATACCCCAATTTTGAATTAATCCCTTGAACTAAAAAACTTAATAAATAACCCCTGAACTATCCAAAACTTATTTTATCCGTTAAAAATTATTATTTTTAATAGTTGTTTTAACTATAGGGCTGTTTGGATTCAAGGAATTGGGTGGAAGTAAGGAAGTGGGAAGTGTCTTTTCTCATTTCCGCTGTTCATCCAAACACCAGAAAAGAAAAATGGAAAAAGTTCTTTTCCTTCTCTCTTTTCTCCTTTACACAACGTTTTCCTCACTTCCAGAGTGCTACAGTTAATTTTGTGGTCATGTAAATCTCATTTGTAATAAGTTGTAACACAAAACAGTTAATTTTTTGCTCATGTAAATCTCACTTGCATTCTAATTACAGTCTAATTTTTATTTTTCTTAATTAATTTTTAATTTAATATTATTTTGCGGTCAACTTTGTAGTCAACTTTTCCACTTTCACTTCCACATTACCATCCAAACACCGGAAAAGACATAACATTTTTCAAACCACACTTCCCAACAACATCCAAACACCAGAAAACTTACTAACCAATTCCCAAGTTCCAAAGGGAACTATTACCACTTCTTCACTTCCTCACTTCCACCCTTAACCAAACAGGCCCTATATGAAAAGAGTAAGTATGTAATATAATAAATATGATGTGACATGACCTTTAAAAGAGCATCATGATTGTTAAAAATGTAACAAATTACTTGGTGATGATAGTTTATTTGTTCACTTTTTTAGATGAGGGGGTTAATTCAAAATAGGGTATAGATGAAAGGTTTTTTTTTTCTTTTGTAATTTACCCATGTACATATGCAAAAGTAATGTGTTATTATGCATATACATATGTGCGCATAAACATAACATGTATAAATACTTATTTAATCAGGTCAAGTCTATATACAATATAAAAGGGAGGATTTGGGTGGGTTCGGTTTCATGTTTGGTCTCGGGATTTGTCGGGTTCAGGTTGGTTGGTTAAGGTTTCACCAATCGGTTCTGGCGGGTTTTAGACACTGTAAAATCCACAATTTTCAGACAAGGTTGGATTTAAGCAGACCCATGAACTGCCTAAGCATACCATTTTGTATGCGGGCTGAATTTGGATTTATGTTAACCCGGCAAGACCTACCCGACATATAATCAAGTAGTCATATCCCTCTACGATCTATTGAAATTTGAACTTGGACTGGAAAATCAAAGGATATTTTTCCCTTCTCTGCAGTTTCCTTGAGAAAAATTCGTAGTTCGGTACAGACATGTTTTGAACTTTAAGACTCCTGTGCACAACAAAAATTCACCAGTATGTGTGAATATTTCATGTTATTGCCTTTTCATTTACATAACTTAGTATAGTGTTCCAAATGTTTTGACAGAGGTATGATGCAGTCGTGGGGGATGTGACGATCACAGCCAACCGGTCGGAGTTGGTGGACTTTACAGTGCCCTACATCATCTCCAGCGTGTCCATGGTGGTGCCTATCAAGGACGAGCGAAGCAGATCTTCTTGGATTTTCTTCAAGCCTTTCAAGCCGAACCTCTGGCTAACATGTACTGCCTCCTTCCTCTTCACCAGCCTTGCGGTGTGGGTTATTGAGCACCGGGACAATTGCGAGTTCCGAGGCCCACCACTTATCAGATCAACAATGTCCTCTACTTCTTTTTCTCCACGCTTTTCTTCAGCCTCAGTTACGTAATTACCTCCCATCTCTCTTTGATTTCTCCAGGAGTTATAGATTTGTTAATATTTGTTAGAAGCATGACAATAATTAGAGCATCAAGCATGCAATTTCTATAAATTTAACTAGTTGGTTTGGCTTATACACTGGCGTAGCTAGGACTTTGAACTCAGGGGGTACTTCTTTACACTGATCTAAATATTCGATCAGTCCCTCTTATGAAAACAACTAAATAGTGGCAGGCACAAAATTTTTTATCAGTGTAGACATAATAAAATAGTACTAAATTTGTAATCTTAAAAATATTAAATGTTTAAACTATAAATTATAAGCCATAAAATATATTTTATAAAATGTTCATGAATGTTTAATCGATAAAATATGTTATTATAATTTTATTGGAATCTAATTAGAAAAAAAGAGTTAGTTTTAACTCTAATATCTTCAGATTAAAAATTCATGATTATAGTCCTAAATTGTAAAAAGAGCTAGTTTTAACTCTAATATCTTTAGATTAAAAATTCATGATTATAGTCCTAAATTAACAATATATTACAACTTTTAAATTATTGACATGCATTGCCTTTGAAATTAATCTTCATTACTTTTCAAGTAGTGTAATCTATAATTATACTACTATACTTTTTAATTATTCTAAATAATAAATTCATGAATATTTAATTGATAAAATATGTTATTATTAATTTTATTGAAACCTGACTAGAAAAAAGAGTTAGTTTTAACTCTAATATCTTCAAATTAAAAATTCATGATTATAGTCCTAAATTAATAGTATATTACAACTTTTAAATTATTGATATGATAATTGCCTTTAAAAGTAATCTTCATTACTTTTCAAGGAGAGTACAATCTACAATTATACTATTATAATGTTTAAATTATTCTAAATAAAAAATTCACCTTTATTGATAAATATTTGATATTTTGAAATATTATAACTTTTCTAGTTATTTTTACTTTTTGTTTGATTGGCTTTATTTGATAAAGATGCTAGGAGAAAGCTAGAAAAAAAAAATTTAAGAATAAGGTTGTACAAAGGGACTCAAACTTCGTCCATAGACAAGAGAAAACACACAAGCACTAGCTGACCTACTCTGTACATTGATATTCTTATTTGGCATATGAATTTTATTGGGTAAACAAACTAAAGGATGGGTTCCCAATTTTGAGTAGGGCCGGGAGGTGCGTACCACTCCTTGCCCCTTGGCTCCGCCAGTGGGCATATATATTCCTCCAGTTGAAGTGCACACATATTATTTGACAATCTGAAGTTTAACTCCAGTTGCAACAGTTAAAAAATACGTATTTCGTGTATTGTATGAGAGAACTAATATTAAATGGAAAGGTTAATGTAGCAATCTTTTGTCAGATTTTTCATATTATGTAGCAATCAACACATGCTGCAGTTGTTCAACACATGCTGCAGTTCGAACTACAGCTAAATTAGTTGCAACTTCTATTGTAACGAAAGAAACCAAAATGGGGCCTTAGCAAGCTGCAATGTAACTACAGTTGCAGAAAACTAAATACGTGTGCTTTAGTTCGCTGTAGCTGGAGTTGCATCTGGCTCAATCTGTAGCAAAACCAAAATCCCAATAGGAAGACGCCAGCTTAACTAGAGCTTCAATAATTTTTACCATTTCATTTTTTGGCACAAATTGGTGTATTGAGAACCATGAATCAAAATTTTAGCACACTAAGCACAGTGGGCATTGCCCACTTGCCAAGTTTTTCATGCAAGATACTCATTGGTTTCTTAACATGTCAAACAGATTTTTCAACCCAAGGCCGAGAGTGAGCATGAGAGAGTTTTGAAATAAGTCATTTCTGCCTGAATACTAAGCAATGGAGATTGGATAATCATCTTTTCACAAAACTTTAATAATTATGCACCCAATTACTGACATATAGATCCTTCATGAATACACATATAACAGCATGGGTTTTAATTTTTAACTGATAAACTTATCCTTTCAGTAAACCAAGCAATCAATTTTTGTAAGTACCCTCAATCATAAATAATCTCCATGAAATTAATTAAAAATGATGAAGAAACAATTTTGGAGACAAAAGGAATTTAGGCGAAGAAAGTTTCATATTGTTAACGTTGTACCAGAGAGAGAGAGAGAGAGAGAGAGAGAGAGAGAGAGAGAGAGAGAGTTTTGGAAGAGAGATTGATTAAGATATCTCTCATCTCAATTATGTTTATAGATACAAGAATGTTTAAATCTACTTCTATTTCTATGCTACTTCTAATACGATTCATATATCAATACATAGTATCTCTCTCAACAGTCCCTCTCAAGCTGGAGCATATATACACACACACACCCACACCCACACCCAATTTGTCACAAATAAAATCCACTCTTGCTCAACCAATTACCAAATGGTTTAGTAAGAAGATATGCAACTGGTGTCCTGATGCTACATGTTCACCACAATGATATTTGCCTCAAGCTTCTTACGAGTCATATGACAATCAACCTCATTGTATTTAGTTCTCTCATGTAATACGTCATTTTCAGCAATATGCATTGTTGCCTTGTTGTCTCCATATAGTCTCATGAGATATTCTGAGAGAAATCTAATCATTGTCAATAAATCTCTGATCCAGATCAGCTCTAATGTCACATTTATCATCGCCCTGTACTCCGAGTCTACACTGGACCGAGAGATCATATTCTGCTTCTTACTTTTATGATACAAGATTTCTTCTAAGAATAACACAATATCATGTGATCAACCTCCTATCAAAAGGACACCTTACCTAGTCTGTATTGGAGAAGTCTGCTACTCGAATGTGTCCCTGATCTGAAGAGAGAGCTTTTTCCTGGAGCTTTCTTCAGATACTTCAAAATCCTTATTACCGCCTTCAAGTCGGTAGTCTTTGGTGTTGACAAAAAACTGACTGACTACTCTGACTGTGAATGTGATGTCCTATCTGGTCACTGTCAGGTAGTTCAATTTTTCCACTAATTTTCTCTACCTCCTAGTATCCTCAAGAAGCTCCCCTGATCTTGTAGCAATTTCGTGTTCACATCTATCAAAGAATCAATACTCATGCATCCTAGCTCCTCAGCCTCCGAAAGTAAGTCAAGTACATATTTCTTCTATGATAGAAGAATATCCTTCTTGGACTTGGCCACGTCAATGCTTAAGAATTATCTCAGAGATCAAAGATCCTTGGTCTGAAAGTGCTTCTACAAGTACTTCTTTAGACTATCGATACTTTTCATGTCATCTCATCAATTGTGATCACAATATCATCCACATATACAACTAGCGGGATCCTCTTCTCATATTGTATCTGTTAAAACACAGAGTAATCTTTCTATGCTCGACAGAGACCAAACTTCTGAATTACTGATGCAAAGCATTCAAATCAGGCTCTCGAAGACTATTTCAGACCGCAGAATGACTTCTTTAACCTGCAAATCTTCTGCGCACACCTACCTGAGCAATAAATCCTGATGGTTGCTCCATGTAAACCTTCTCATCAAGAATTTCATTGAGAAATGCATTCTTGATGTCCAACTAATGAAGTGACAAGTAGTACGTCACTTTCAATGATATCATGATCCACACAGATGTCATCTTCGCGACTGGGGAGAAGGTATCCACATAATCTAGTTCACACCTGTGAGTAATCTTTGGCAACTATCTTGCCTTTAAGCGATCCAGAGACCCATCTGGGTTTAACTTGATAATGCAAACTCATTTGCATCCAATAACATTCTTTTTTGGTGAAAGTGTGACTAACTCTCAAATCTCATTCTGCTCAAAGGTCATCTTCTCTTGCATAGCCTGAATCTAACCTGAAATAGACAGTGCTTTTAACACATTCTTGAAAATCGAGTATGAATCCAAAAAAATAAATGAACGAAAAGAAGATAATAAATGAGAATAAGAAACAAAACTAGAATGAGGATGTTGAGTACAAATACATTTACTTTTTTGAAGTGCAATGGAAAGATCATCAGTAGTATAATTATCAGGTAATTGAGCGATGACAGTCTCACTCGATGCTTGTGCAGGGCTTGATATTGAGGCTGACGGTGGCACAGGAACATGAGCTGTTCATCGTGTATAGATTTAGAGCAGATCTTGAAACTGAAGTGAATTTTTATTAGTCACATTTTCAAGAACTGAATAAAGATATTGTCCAGATATTCTTTAGCATTATCAGATAATAAAATTTTAATGTTAAAATTAAACTAATTCTTTTCTGAATGAAAGACTTTAAATGTGGAAAACACATTAGAACGAGATTTTAATAATATATTCATGTGACTCAAAAATGATCATCCGCAAAGCTAACAAAATACCTAAATCTCAAATTTGAAGGTAGTGGACATGGACCCCATACATCAGAATATACTAAATCAAATAGTTTATCAACCCTCTTATTGACCCGACTGGGGCAAGACACGATGATGCTTCCTAGCTGACTAGACTCACATTTTAAGGATAAAACTGGACCTAAATCATGAAAAAAGTTTTAGTTTAGGTAGAAAAGGGTGATCTAACCGACAGTGGTAGTCCAATGCTGTAGAAGTGCTGATGCAGGCCACCTGATCGGATGTTAACTCTAGCTAATACAGTCCGTTCCGCTCACGTCCTGTATCAATCGTCTTCCCCGTCCAAACTCCTGAAATACACAATGATTCAGAAAAAATATCACTGTCCAGTTTAAAACCTTGGTAATCTTACTTACTGATAATAAGTTATAAGAAATGAGGTAAATAGAATACATACAATAAAAGAAAAGTGGGGGTGGTAATAACGTACCAATGCCCTGGATGGGTGTGCAGGAGCTATTTGCTAATTTTACAGAGTTAAAGTATGAGGTAAGAGTAAAAGATGACATAATACCTTGGTTTTCAGTCATGTGATCAGTAGTTCCTGAATTTATGACCCAAGTATGTGACATAGACGATTTAAGAAGATATAAGAGTACCTATTTGAGCTAGAGTGGTAGAGGAATAGTGATACTCGCTTGGACTCCTGCGATCACTGGGATGATTGTGACTACAACGACAACCGTGGCCACTGTCAAGTTCTCCAGAACCATGAACACTACCACTATGGTCACCATCACCTTTAGAGTAATGGGAAAGTTATGTTTACCATTTAAGTCATGAATTGTATTTTGAGCATCTCTACGGTCATCAAAGTCGATAATGGCATAACCCCGTGGTTTTCTCGCAACCCAAATACGTCTTATAACTCTATATGTTCGAAACTCATTCTCAAGCTCCTGCTCAGGAACTCGGGCATCCAAATTACCCACATAAACACGAAACATGGCCATCAACAAACTCTTGTGAGACTGTAGATGCATAAGCTCTAACTTTCACTATTTCAACGCCTCGAGAATCGTGCGAATCGAACTCAGAACGACTGAGAAAAGACCCGAAAACAAAATTCAAATAAAATAGATCTACACTGTAGCAGTCGGCTCGATTGACACTATAGCAGCCGGCTCACTCGGCTCGGGTCGGCTCAGATCGGGTCGGGTGTTTACTGAAGCGGGTAGGGCTTGAAACCCAAATGCAACTCCACCTTCATTTTCATCTTCTAGGGATTCTTTATCCACACAATTTTCTCAATTCTCCTCTTCACTTTCTTGTTTCTTGTTTGTTCTTTGGGTGACGAGGGACCTGAACAGCCGATCCAGGGGCGACGACGGGCAGAAGAAGACCCCGACGCTGAAGATGGAGAGCGAGCTCGGCCGCCAGGTGACTTCATGAAGCGGCGGTAGGGGCTCTACAAGAAGGCAGCCGAGATATCCACCATGTGTGGGGCTGACGTCGCCGTCGTCACATTCTCCCCCGGTGGCAAGCCCTACTCCTTCGCCATCCGCTTCTCAGTGGAGTCCGTCCTTGACACTTTCTTCTTAACAACCAACCCTTATTCATCGATGACGACGATGCCGAAGACGATGGTTATGGATGAGCAAAAGATGACGGAGGAGGAGGCCGCCACGATGCCTTAGAAGAACAAGAGGGAGGAGCGAAGGCAGTGAGAGTGGTGGGGCGGTCTGCTGACGACGATGGGTTAGGGTTTGTGGGGTTATGTTGACGAGGAAGATGATGAACAATAGTTTTTTTTTGAAAGAAAAATTTAGATTGGGATTGGGATTAGGGTTTGGATGGCTCTGATACCATGTTAATATTTTACTACAGATTGACAGAGAGAGTTTTGGAAGAGATTGATTGATTGTGATGTCTCTACTCTCAATTATATTTATAGATACAAGAAAATCTAAATCTACTTCTATTTCTATTCTACTCCTAATACAACTCATATACCAATACATAGTGTCTCTCTCAACACATATGTTCAAATTTTCCATATATATGCTATATTTTTTACATGCACTTCATAAATGTCCTTTTGCATACGCCATGTTTACTTCTGTCTATAAGAGTTTACTTCTGTCGATAAGATTATAAATTGTAATTTTAAGTAAATACCTTTTTTTAATAAAGTTAGAATTTAGCTAAACATGCGAAAATTACATTTGTACCCTAAATCTAGTATCATTATATCTGGCAGCTAATGATGCTTTATTGTTTTTCTGGATCGAATGCTGCAGATGGGAATGTTGTAAACAGCATGTCTAAAGCTGTTTTGATTGTCTGGATCTTTGTAGTGCTCATACTGCAAAGCAGTTTACACTGCAAGCTTAACTTCGATGCTAACCATGCGACACTTTCAGCCTACTACACAGGACCTTGATGAGCTCAGAGATAACAATGAGAATGTAGGGTACCTTGCGAGCTCATTTGTGAAGGAGCTATTGCTGAAAAGGGGTTTTCATGAGTCTAGGTTGCTGTCCTATAATCTCCCCAAGAATACGCAGATGCCCTCTCGAAAGGAAGCAAAAGAGGAGGTGTAGCCGCTGTGGTCGACGAAGTTCCATATCTCAAAGTCTTCCTTCGAGACTACTGCGATAATTACACTATGTCCGGACATCCCATCAAGACTGGAGGATTTGGCTTTGTAAGTCTCTTTATTCTCATTCAGCGCAAGTACATAAACAAATCACACCATGAAATGTGCGCCCGCGCCCCCGCCCCCCCCCCCCCCCCCCCCCCCCCCCCCCCCCCCCCCCCCCAACACACACACAACACATTAATTAGTCGGGGGAGACTATCAGAGCCTTGCCCACGTGTCAATTCATCTACATGCATGAACATACAAATTAGAAGACGGCATTTTTTACATGATCAAGCAGATGCGTTTGCATCTATGAAGAGACCAACAAGAGACATTCAAGTTTTCAACTATTAATAAACAGATTATAAGAGAGGCTCGTACTGTAAAATCATACCCTTTTCTTTATGCTTGTTAGCGTCTACGACTGACATATGAACCGAGTCTGCATTCATCTTTGATGCTTAACCTAATTGTAAGATGCCAGTTCAAGTCTTGGAGATCCATATAGCATGTCCTCTTTTTTATTTACCAGATCCATCATCTTCTATGTTAGGCTCAACCTTTCTGTCATTTGCATGATGTCTCACATCTCTGCTTTTCAATCGATCCCTTAAGATGCTTCAACCACTTTGTGCTATAATTAATATCACCTTTATCTACTTGGCACTACCTTTATCTCTTATAATCAATCTTTATATAGATCATTATTTTAAGCTCCAATGTTGTTTGTTAACAAAAAACTTTGCGGAAGTATTTACTGTTAAATAATTTATCAAACATGTAAAAATTGCATAAGCACACCGCAATTTATGTGGTACAACACTTAATTTGTGTTTGAAACGACCTTTGTCTATTTTGATCTCTGGAATAGAAACTCTTTAGCATCAAAGAATAATTCTCTCTACACCTTATTATACACTTCACTTTTTTCTCCGTCAACCTTATGGGAGACTCGTAATAAAAGTCAAGATAACATTCCACAAACCTCAGCGATTGTTTTTTGAAATAAATGGCGGGTTATACCCCGCGATTCATTAAAAAGTTTTTAGAAGAAAGAAGAGTACAACAAGAAAATAAAGACACAGAAAATAAAGCTAACAAGCTCAAAAGTCCCACAGAACTACAACCCCAAAATACAATCCGGGGAGCTAATTGTGGGTCAGTGGTTCACACAGTCCTCCTCTGATGAAGTGGTGTCCTCCGAGAAGGCGTAAGTACTGTTCCCCCCATACATGTAAGAAAGCTGTCCTGGTGGAGATCCTCTGTAACAGTAGCCATTATAGCACGGTGTTCCGTTGACGCCAGACTTGTCCAATGCATAAAATCAACATGTATGAGAGAGGAAAGTTTGAAATCTGTTTCTAAAAATCTAGCATTCTTTTCCCGCCATAAGTCCCAGCACGTGACCACCAGATCATATCTAAGAGCACCCAATCCCTTTTTTGACCCTCTTCTCATGTCATTCCGTCTATAAGGATGCAATAAACGAAATGTGACCTCTGACCTTAAAAGCCCTTTTTACCACACTCGAAACCAAGGAAGCAATGGGACAATGTAATAGCTGGTGATCAATCGATTCCGCTCCTATCGAGCACAAGGTACAGTTAGCCGTTCCTAGTCACTTACGCTTTGCGAGGTTATCTCCAGTGAGGATAGTGTTCTTGATTGTCACGACAAAGACTTGACTTTGAGGGGTGCCTTTGTTTCTAGATGGCTTTAGACATACGTGATCTATACCCGCCATCATTGAGGAAGTCATAGAACGACCTAACACTGAAATTCTCATCTTACTTTTCGGGGAGTAGTTCAGTTTGGTCTGTAGGAACCCTGGATATGAATTAATTCAATTTTCTTGCTCGTAAGGCCAAAGGCATCACACTCTAAATAGTTTATTCCATCTCGTCCTACCCCAATAATTAGCAACCGATCGATCTCAGTGTACTGCCACAGAGTATTACAGAGGGAATCAATTCCTAAGGGAGATAGGCGCACACCAAGTACAGAGGCTAATATTCATGGTGTGAAATATCAGCTAATTCCGATATATATTGGCAATGTCATATTTAATTTGAGGTATTCAATACGATATTTACACTATAATCGGCCTATATTAAGGCCGATATTGTCGATATGGCCGATATTGCAATATTGATGGCCGATATTGACAATATTGATATTAGAAACCATTGACCCACAAGATACCGATACCGAGATTTTAAATCCTGCCAATATTCTTTTCACTTTTCCAATCTCAGTGATTGTTAGTAGGATTTACTAACCCTTAATCGAGTATATCCCATTGAAACCTGGCCGTTCTTGAATAACCTATGATTTGATTTATTTAACGACCTAGATCTGGTTGACCTTGTGTTCAAGCCATTTAAAAGACATTTTACTTGGTAGTTTTTGAAGTATTATAGTTTCTATAGATTTGTCTATTAGTGATCTTTGAAACTTTCTTAATCATCAAAATACTTGATCTTCTGGATGGACTACATTAACATTCAACAGGCCCGACCCTGGGCCAAGGCGACCAGGGCCCAAACCTAGGAGGAGCCCATTTATTTGAGTAAAGGATGCTTCATGAAGTGTGGTTGACAAGATGAGATGATCTTTGCAAGAAAACTGTGGGCTCATGATGGAATAACTAGCAGCAAAACACTAGCCATGCACTTTGCACTGAAGTAGTAAACTAAGTGGAAGAGCGAGCCATTGTGCTCCCAAAGAGCACCTCATCTTCCACAAAACAAGGAGAGAGAATGGTCCCCATGGCAGCATATATATATATATATATTAAATATATATATATATATATATAAATATATATATATATATATATATATATTATATATATATATATATATATATATATATAATATATATATATATATATATATATATATATATATATATATATATATATATATATATATATAAGACTTGAGCAAAGTCTTATATTGAAACCCTTTTGAGTATTTCTAAAGCATTTTGCTGGTGAGATTAAATCTTGGCTCACAAACACATGGTCCATTATAATTACATGGGCAAGAGGAACATATGCACCTTTATCATTGGAGCCTATATTCTAAACCGAAGATGGGTACACTTGTTGTTTCCTATAGGCCCACTTCATCATATGTACTTTCAGTTCCTGAAGAGCTAACACTTGCCTAAGCTCTCACATTTTTTGTTCTGGTATATTAGGTTCCAGTATCATGGAGATATTTGCTTAGGCTTTGATCTCCACGGTTATTGTAAACTTGAGAGCGCTTCTAACAAAGAGTTAGCTGATCTCCTCCTCATTGCTATTTTCTCTTAACTTTTCTTGTTGAGACTTGACATCATCGAAAGAATTCGTGTATATTGAAATAATTTTACTAAAGATGCATCAGATGTGCAAGTGCACTAATACAATTCCATTCAGCGGTTATGCTTTAGACTCAGTCGGTA
>JAVJIF010020852.1:0-63204 GCA_038442645.1 Agave tequilana | reverse complement strand
AAAACTGACCATTACGGATGCCTCCTCTACTTTCCTCTCTTTGAAAGAGGTCGGGAACATTCCATTAGGAGCTATGGGCTCCCGGGAACTCTGAGAAAGAGAGAAGCAGATCGATAGAGAGGTGAACTCTGGGTTTATTGTTGTCACATTAGTCCATGTCTTTTAGTGGCGTGCGTGTCTCTACATGCTGGCAGAGTTTTAAATGCGTGTCACCTCCGCAGTTGCATCAATTAATTAGCTGTTATTTTTCGAGGAGTCGCGGCGTTCGAGGAGGGTACGACGTATCCATCGCCATAGTTCAAATCCGAACCATCGCGACATGTATGTTGTGAATCGAGTGGCTCTTCATCTTCTTGGGGATTAAAATTCTGAACGATTGACGCTTGGGCTTCCTTCCCCTCTATAAATAGGGCGAACTTTCAAGGGGAGACCTGCGTTGCTTCCTAAAATTTTCTTACTTTTAAGATTTCACATTGTTCTGTGGGCGATGATGTCTCTTTTCTTCTTCGTCCGGTAGAGAAAGGAGAGGGAGAGAATGGAGTCGGTTGTTGTACTCCTGATGTTCAATAGTTCATTTGTCGAGAAACGACAGTTTTCGCGATGGGCCCGTCAAGAAACCTCAGTTTTCGCGACGAAGACAGGCTGTCAGGAAGGAAAGAAAATACTCTAGCTTTTGCTTGGTCTACACATCTGGCCTCTGACCAGATTAGGCGGGTAGGGGTTAAAGCTCGACGTCCCCTTTCCTTCCTTACAGCGGTCATGGAGGAGGGAGCATAGGCGTTCTTGATGATGATTCTGATCCCTGGAATTGGCAGTTTACACTCCTATTCGATGTCACTGCATTGCCTGCCACCGCTCCTATGTTCATCTTCGGAGTTACGGTCTTGGCATTAGTGTCCTCATCGCCTTGCAGGCTTCAGTCTGCAGTTTGAGGCGTGATCTCCCTTAATGGTTTCTTCCTAAGAGTTCTCAGAATCCTTGCCCTTCTGGCTGTGATGGATTATTTGTTTAGAAGCCATCTCCTAAACGCTGTTGGAGTGCGACCGAGAGCGATCTGATTTTTCTCTCAGGAAGGACACATACATATAGCAGATATTGTATTACTCTTGTTCAATGTAACCATACTTGTGCATGGATGGATGTAATCAAAACAACTCTATAAAGCAGAGAACTTAAATGGAAGCATTGTTTGAATCATGCCTTGTTTGTGCTCGTGATTGACTTGTTGCGTCTGCTCGGGAGTTGTTTTTGTTCCGAAGCGTTTGGACTGATTTGGCATGTAGTTCCCGAGTGGGGTTCGTTCCACAATGGCACCTGCGAATCTTACCTGAGTGGGGAAACCCAAACTTCAAAATTGTTTTGTCATGGTAGCCCTCATTGTAGGACTCGAGATAGGCTACTTGCACGGGTGGCCATCATGGTAAATCCCATTATAGGCCGACTCTGAGCAATCAATGTGGGCTCATCTTTCAGATGGCTCCCTGAGGAGTTGTCGTCAGGGTGAAGACACGTGTAGGCTTTTGACTCGCACTGGTGGCCTTCAGGGTAGGTCTCATTATAGGCTGAGCGGACAATGTGGGCGAGTCTCCATCTTTCAGAAGGCTCCACAATGGGGTCGCCGTCAAAGGTGAAGAGGCTGTTGATTTGCTTGGGTGGCCATCAGGGTAGGTCCCATTAGAGGCCGACTCTGAGCAATCAATGTGGTAGGTCCCATTATATGCTGATTCTGAGAAGTCAACGTGGACAAGCCTTGAACTGTAGGAGGCTCCCCGTGGGATAGCCGTTAGGGTGAAGACCTGATATAGGCTGCTGAGAGCATGCATGGTGTCCGGGGCAGGTATTAAAATTTTGGTGAAACATGATTTACGATAACAAAAGGTGATCTTTTCATTGGATACTACATGATTTGCACTTAATAGCGCTTCAGGTGAAAAGAGTTCCATCGCCCCATTTTTTGGTGACACTGACTTCCCGTCCTGATGAGTTGTGCTCATGAGTGAGCGCTTTAGTCGACCGATTCGGGTGGGGTCTCTCCAACCTCAGGATGTTCTTCTAGTTCGAGGATAAACTCGTCAAGGTATCCATGCTGAATTAGATCCTTAAGGTGCCTTTGAGGGCCGAACAATGCAGGGCGGCGTACCCCGACTGCTATGAAAACAGTGCTCTGCTTCTAAGGGATCTGTGTCGTGCTTAGTTGACTTCACTTATGGCTGATGCTTGATGATGTGAAGGCTCTAATCAATCGGCAACTTCAAGAGGGTGAAGACTGAGGCGTCCTTGATCTTCGTATATGTCAGTAAGGTGTTCTCCTTGTATGTTGGGGCATGATGTCCCCTCGCCCGCTTCCGTGAGCGATCAGCTCTGTGGCTCTTTGGGTCCCCATGTAGAGAGGTTATTTTGGAGCGCATTTTGTTTAGCTTCAAACATAAGTCAGCCGGAGCTGTAAGATGTTAGTGGACCTCAGAGGACGTGTCCACTTGGGTCACTAGCGCCCAACTCAATGACTAGTTGCGCTTTTCAAAAAAAACCTTTATCTGTGTGAGATGGTTGACTTGTGTTATCGTCTCTCGCTCACGTTCTGCAGTATCGCGATGGATGACAACCAATTCTCGTTCGCGATCTTCATGAGCCTGTTGTTCGCCCAACCGTCATCATAGATCGGCCACCATCTAAACAGCTGTCCTCGGGAGAGTGCCGTCAGCTCGAGTTTGCTAGAAGCGTTAGCATCCTGACGGGCGGCGTTCTTGTGTGTCATGGTTATTGCACAAGGCTATTTTGAGAAAGGGTTAGAGTTTTAAAAAGGAGAGAGATCTTGAGTATGAATTCAGAGATCTCAAGCATAAATGCTGAGTAATTCCAAGGGAATTTATCCACGCACCAAAATATATGAGATTAATTAATAAATGATGGAAATCAAACCAATGCAAACACAAAGATTTATGTGAAAAACCTGAGAGGGAAAACCACGGGGAGAGAGAGCCTTTACTATAATGTTGATGATTACAATGGTGTTTCTCTGGTGTGTTAGAGTTTCTAGGCTCAATTGGTCCTCTCATGTTGGAAGGGATCTACTATTTATACAAGTAGTGTCTGTTGGATAAGACTTGCAGAGTCCAGCTCTATTTAAACATTTAACGCTTATCTCAGAGGCGGCTAGAACCGAACATTTTGATTTGAATTGGTTGAACGAGTATTCATCTTATCTGGTAGTCTGCATCCAGCTGTAGATGTGGTCGATTTATTCCCAAACTGTAACTATCGAGTTCAAATAGAGATTTGACTTGAAAATTGAGATACGCATAACTAAATTTATCTCTTCCTTCTAACTACCTGCACCGCTCGGAGTTGAGTTAAATGAGGGCTCCTGTTCAGGAGTTCTGAAAGCGACTACGTGTCATGCGCTTGTTTGAGACTGGATGGGCACGTGTCATGATCTCAGAAAAATCAGAAACTGACCACTACACTCTTCTTTTGAGAGACCTTGACCTTTGATATAGAGCCCTCTACGACATTAACGGTACTCGTAAGATAGACCTTAGCGAGGTTGGTTACGAAGTCTTAATGACCACTTCAATTCCATGTTCCTCGATTGGCAACCACGAAGATCAGTGAACCATAGTGAGTTTTTCTTATTATATTATTTTTGTAGGTGTTGAATGTGTTGTTGGGTTTTAGTGATGGTGGGTTAGTAGTGGTTTTATAGATTGGCTTTTCTTTTTTTCGTAGTTTTATATGTGTGGCGTGGTCTAGCTTTTGTTGTTACTTGTTATACATTAAAAATATATGCCATGGTGGTTTTAAGATTTTTAATATTTTAGGTCATCTTTCCTATTTATTATCTTTATTTAAGGTTGATTTACATTTTTTAAAATAAGAAATAACAACCATGTAGGTTACGCTTCATGCTATGCTATTTATGCTTTTAGCTATTAAGGGGCGGACACTACGCTATTCGCTATTTTCAACATTGAAATCTCTTTATTATCACTAAAGACCGAAAGGTTTATATATGAATGACAAAGGAGGGGACATAATTGGCATAATCTGGAAGAATAACTAAAGAGATAAAGGCACATTTTATGTAACAATGGTTCTTCCATGATACCACTAGAAATAGAGACCAGTTGTTCTTGTCGGTTGCAATTTTCATGGAAGGAACTGTCTCCATTGAAACAAGGTGGTCTAGATGAAAAGTAATACACAAGTAGGTTTAACTTTTTGTGATATAACAAGTTATAACAATGATCAATTAAAATCATGGTTTAAAATCTTGGTATTTATATCGGTCCATGCTTTTAGTATCAATATTGGCAAGATCAGCCATGTCAGTAATAGTGGCTCTGATATTGGCTGATATTATGAGTTAATCTTGTATCGGGTACCTCAAAGTCTGATTCGATATTGCTGATATATATCAGAATTGACCAATATTGGACCCGTAATTAAAACCCAACTTGAATCTCCAACAAGAAAGTCTATGCTTTACAAACTATATATTATGTAGTAAGAAAAGGATTATCTTTTTCATTTCACTAGATTTTGGGCACGTGCTATACACATGCAGCAAAAAAATAGAGTTGATGTTAAAATAAACTAATTAAACGTTATTTTCCTATACTTTTCTTTATAAGCCTTTTGTCTAATTCCGGAGAATTCTAATCTTGAATGAAAAGGAAAAAACCTTTAATTTTCTTTTTTGGGATGAGTATCATTTCTTTTACCACTAATAAATGTTTTTTAATTCAAAATTCTTTTTTCAAAATAGAGATCCCTAATAAATGTTGCTTTTTTCTTATTTTAAATCCATCTTGAGATTTTTGACATTTTTTATTTATAGTTAGATCTTTGCGTATTGTAACATTTTTTTATTTCACTTCCTTTTTGACATATGGATGAGAGAGAGAGAGAGAGGGAAAGAAGGGGAGGGAAAGAAGAGAGAGAATAATGACAACCAGAAATTTTAAATATGTAACCATGAAGAGTGATACATATCTTGAATCCTTGGTTCTCTATCTAATACATACTATTTTTTTATTTTAAATTTTCTTCTTGAGATGAGGATATAAAATTATGGTTAGATTTCAAGATTTGTTAATAGTTTGTAAAAGGATGGAAAGATTTGTTTGGATGTGACACCAACATAAGTCACAATCAAATTAGAATTTCAATCAAAAAGGTTGTGGTTATAATAGTAAAGATAAAACCCATTAGACCTAGTTTTTTATTCATGTATCACCACCAATGTAAGCCTTGTACAAAAGGCACGGTGAAGTAACTTAAAAGAGGAAGCACAATTTAATGAGGCTTTGGAAAAACCCAATCTCCAACTAATACAGAAAGCCATCTGTATGACATGAATGTGAGATCAGTGCAACTGAGATAATATAGGGACATTCTTTAATAGGAGCATAAATACTATGAACCTCCAGAGGAGACCATATACCTTAGATTTTGCATAAAAATATGGCACGAAATAAACATCCAATCTGCTGGAGAATAATTCAGTGTGCCCTAGGGTTCTAATATAGCCATCAGCCAGAAAGTTCAACATTTTCCCTTCTACTTGGGGCAGTTTGGTTGGCTGGAAACAAAGCTGCAACAACTGTTGCAGTCGGTGTTCCATATCTAATGCTTGGTTTGTAGCAAAATTGCAACATTTATTTTAAAATGCAGAATTTGATGAACCCAAGAAAAGAAAAAAAGAAAAGGAAAAAAAAAACTCTTGCAGCAAAGTAATGAGGTGTCACATCAGTTTATGAGATATGCCGCATGCAACACCAACACAAATTTTCCAATTCCATTGTTGCTCTTAAATTGGCTCTTTGCAATAAAGAGACACCACATCAGCAAATTACTTATTAATTAATCACATTAGAAATGTCACATGCAACACACCAAGACAAAGGATTTGGAGCTATTTACTTCCAGCAAATGCTGCTTGCATGAAATGTTGAATGCAAAGGATTCTTTATTTCTCTTTGTAGCAGTCCAAAGGGCGCCTGAATGCACAAAACTCTGAAAACACATCATTTTCAGAGTGTGCTCTGGTGGTTGGTTTTTCCCGCATTATTTTTTGGCAGGGGGTTGGGTCTCAATGCACGCTACGACTAAAGGTGAGAGTTTTACAAAACTAATCATCAGAATGAGAGGCACACCAGTTGTAAAAGAAATTATGTTCACAATATATTGTAGAAAGAATAATGTGGTATGTTTATGACGTCAGTTAAACTATATATAATAGTAGGGAATCCTCCACACAAAGAAATTTACACATGACGCGCCACAATGGCTCTTATTTGAGGTATGTGAATTTTTTCAATTTTAACTAATCCAAATTGAGCTGATGAATGAACAGCCCGAGGATTTTGCTGAGTAATTCCTAGTTTAAAAAGTGATCAGGCGACAACTGCATTTTTTAAGACCACGAGTTGTATTATATGGGGTATTGAAGAGACCTTGCAAAGATAGTGCCCGGTACAAATGTAAAATTTTCTCTTGCGCCATTTCTAGTTTAGCATGTTTAAATTCCAAGCTCAGATATTAAGTGCAAAAGCAGGCTCATCCCGATCACTATTAATCAAGGTGATCTCTAGCTGCTCATCAGCAACTAATTTGGTCAATGCCTTCAATAAGTTAACCTTCCTTCTCAAACTGGGCAACTAGAATTTCAATGTTAAGGTTTCCGCTCCTTGTGGCCTATGGGAAGAAACACCCCAGCAAATAGGTTGTAAGCAACCCAAAGTGGGTGGGTAACTGTGAGTCTTGAACAATCAGGGGAAGATCATGTTGCGATATTAGCCGCATCGAATGAGGACTGGAACATTTAGATGAAATGACACCAGAAGGTCCGAGCAAGGAAATATTGGACACAGAGCCAGGTAGAGGGAGTGGTGCAGGCCTATGAGACCTTGACAGAGGAGATATGGCACAGCTTATGAGACCTTGAGAAAGAAAATACCAGCATACCGCTGTTGCGGTGGAAGACGACGGTGAGAGAGGAAGAGGAGAAGGCGGCTGGAGGGAGAGGGGCGACTGGAGGAGGTTGGGGGGAAGGAGGCCTATGGGAAGGAGGAGGAGGAGGAGAAGGAGGGGGAGGGGGAGGAGGCCTATGGGAGAGAGGAGGGGGAAGAAGAAAGAGGGCTGCTCTTTCTCATGCGGATAAAAACGGACATACAAATGGACAACTTTTGTGAAGGAGTCATGGGAGAAAATTTCGCTTCGCTTGATTTTGATAACAAAAAATGCAAAATCACATGTTGCTGACCCTTACTGTTTACAAGGGAAGGCCTTGACCACTGAGAAAATTTTATAGCTTATATGACCCTTAACCAAAAAATACTAACTAAAGTTTCTCTATGCCACTAAAGGGCTAAAGGTTACACAAGGACAAAGTTTACATAGGGGTCTACAGAGAGGGCTTATTTGGGTAATGAGCAGGCTTTAGAGAGTACTTGCAGAACTCGGAGATATGGGCAGGCATGCATTTCCAAGTGGACTAAATTAATCAACCTAAAAAAACCCATTTCATGTTCTTCTTTAACCACACCTTCTTCCCTTCCCATCTCCTAACCCTAACCCAAACAACCTTTCTTCCCATCATCCTCCCAAATTTTTAGATTCTTCTAAAAAAAACTTCTATCTTAAATCATCCCACAATCCATAATCCTGTGATTCTTAGATCCTCCTATAATCTGAACCTTAATTCCACGCCCAAAAGCCTTTAATTCCTCTCTCTCCATCATCAAAATCATAAGTTCTTATATGGGTTTTCTGGAAGAATCAAGTAAAAAGATATAAATGGGAAAGGAAGGAGTTTTGATGAGGGGAAAGAGATGATAAAGGAAATGAAGCAGACTACAGGAGATGCAGATGACAAAGAAGGATACAAGGAATGATCAGGATAATTGTAGTTTTCCATGGTCTTTGGAGTTGAAAAGGAATTAGAACCAGCCAATTTTTTGCTTAGCCATAAGATGGAAAGCCCACTTTTTGATTTCAAAACAGATCTAAAAGGAACTCTTATAATGAACTAAATTTGCACAATCAAACACAAAAAATGATTGGAATAAAAGAATTTTCTCTCCCATCATATGTATATTATGAGCACGATGATCATTAATCTGCGCAAGCCCCACCAAGATTCTAGTTATCAGCTTCCCATTGAGGGTCAGGAATTAAATATGCTCTCAAGAACTATAAGGGCCAGGCAATCATCGCAAGAACTAGAAATATAATCTACAGATGTTTCCAACAATATAATCAGTGCACCTTTCACTCTAAGGGGTCACAGGGAAGAAGGTAGCGTACAGCTCTGCATATCATCACAGCAAGCGCAGATTCCAGACGACCACTGCGTTGGATCCTGAGCAATCACACGACGAGAAGAAGAAGAATCCTCATTCCTATTCCCATTGCCATTGCTCGCAGCAGAATCAAAATCCTCAATGGCCGTATCAGACTGCCCCAAAGGGACATACAGAGGTGGCACATAGCCCCCTTGCCCTTTCATTGTTGTTGCTTCTGAAATTACAACAAATATATCATGAACTTAGACTGAAAGAACAAATGGTTGCCCAATTTAGACTGAATTCTTGTTGAAATGCGACTATAGATCTGTGATTTGCCCAATTTGGTTCGACCCCACAAAATTAAAATACGGTCTCAATCGATTATGTGCAATAAAAAGTGAAGAAAGCAAAGATTATTGTCATAAATTCAAATATTGAAAATGAAATCTCAAAATATAATATACAAGATAATTATCGATACCCGTACCTTTTATGTTTCAGTTTATGTTTTAGATTCTTCAAGAATGGCTTGATTTGAGAGAAGAGAGACCCAACGGACAAATTTTCCCAACAAATTGGGGAAATGATTTGTTTCAGTAGCTTCAAATGGGGGAGCAGATTTAAGATCAAATGCACCGCAGGATCAGGAGAGTTAACCTTGACCTCTGTGCTACACCGCGAGTTATAAAGTGCCTTCGTACTTACGGACGCAGCGACTGGGGAGTACGGTAGCTAATTCATTCCGCGCGTACATTAGAGCTAGTGTGAGCCACATCAAAGAGCGGATATTGGCCCTCGCCAAATAATTAACACACCCATATCGAATTGTTATGGGAGTGTTATTAAATTTTTTTTTTTTTTGACACTTTTACCCTCAAAAAATTCAAATGCCCCTCTGTTCTCATGCCCCACCGCCTGCTCCAAAATCTTTTTGCTAATAAATAATTTTGTTTCTTTGCGTTCCCACTCACAGGTCACAGCCATGTGATCCACCCAATTAGCATGTAATCTTTCAACAAGAATCAGATGCCCATTGTCTTTAAGATTTGCCCTAACAATTATAATTAGGCCGGGTCATTAGGGGCCTAGAACCATAGAGATGCATCATGCAGTGTGTTATGTGTAGGATATGGGATTTGGGGGTCGTTTGTTTCGCGTAAAACTCCGTAATTCGTAAATGATTTACTACCCAGTTACAACTACGGCGTTTGTTTGGACCGTAATTCGTAAAAGACTTACGTAACTCAACTAACACTCACTTGCAACCTAGTTACCACTCACTTACAACCCAGTTACAGTTAATTTTGTGGTCATACAAATTTGTAATATTTTTTTATATTAATATTAAAATTTTTAATATTTAACTTTTTTAATATTTATTTGCAGTATTAAAACTTTTATTATCACCAAATAGTTAATTTTGTGGTCAACTTTTTCACTTACAACTTATACATTACGATAACCAAACACCGTAAAGTACAATACACTTTCCTACTTTACAATTTTATGTTACCAACCAAACACCGTAAAATTTACATACATGTAACACATTTACAATTGTAAAAAACTTTACCAATTATAACTACGAATTACGGTCAGTTACGAAAACCAAACAGACCTTAAGTTTTCCCTCTTTCAAAACCTAGTTGTTCAGACTTCTCTGTTGCCAGCACCCTGAGCAAACTGTCTTATGCTACCTGCTTCTCCACTATCAAAGACTTCCCCCAAATGGGTAATTAAGGAACCAATCAAAAGAAGAAGCAATGATGCAAATGTTACAGGTGTTATCTTTACAAAGCTCGGGGAAGAAGAAGAAGAGGGGGATGAGCTCGGGAAGAAAAAGAGTGGAGAAGATGGCGACGGGGGGGGGAAGAGGGATGTCGGGGGAGGGGGGGCCGATGGCGGCAGATGACGGTGAGCAAAATGAGAAGGAGGAAGATGGGGGTATTTTGGTCATTTTTAAAAAATTGATGGGTACTTGGTATCTTTATCAATTTTGTGGGTGCCTGATGTGTGTTAATCAATTTGGTGGGTACCAATATCCACTCATATCTCATCAACATAAGTTGGAGAACAAAGCGGTTCCTTAAAAATCATTTAGGGTTTTATATTTTAAAAAGGAGGGCGGATATTTGCCTCCCACAAAAGTGATAAAGGCAGTCACTGGTTCTGACATCCCCCAGTTTGATAAAGAGACTTTTCAAAATTCAAAAATACTAAAAATACCTTTCTCCTTTTCTCTCCTTGTGGTAAAGTTTTCAATGTGATTGATCGAGTGGTCAACCTCGCACCACAAATGAACGGGGGGAGCCTAACTAGTTGAAATAGTTTTCCGATTTCAAACACAGTGAACAGGCGAAAACAAAAGATTTTATGTGAAAACTCAAATTGAGAAAAACCGCGAGGAGGAGAGAGAAATCACTATGTTTCTGGAGATTACAATAAACTCAATAGAGTCTTTTCTATGTATACAATTTCTTCCGTCTCCTTCTTCATAGATCTCTAGGGTTATAAGTAGTTTGTGGCTGATGGTACGGATTTCTCGGATCTGCACAATTTGCACATTGAGATCTTCCATAGCCGCTCTGATGATTGTGCATGATTATGGGATTTGTATGCCGAGTTATCCGCCAATATTTAAAATTGTCCCCACTGAAATAGGGGAGTATTTAGAATATAGGGATATCGTGGCATCATAATTGCTTTTGAGCTTCGAAAATTATGTTGCTGAACTGTGTCCAGTGGGAGTCGAAGCGAAGTTTGGTAGTTGCGGATGTTGGGGAAAGAAAAGACTTGGGGTCCTCTTCTCAGGGTTGATGTGCATCTCAGGGTTAGGCCTGAGACTATCTTCATGGTGTTGGATACAGCCAAGTGGTATCTTAGGTGCATTGCTCATCTGTGACACTCCCTGATGCGGTGGGACACGTGTCACGATCTCAGGGATTGGTTAAATTCTGACCACTACAGATGCCCCCCGCTCTTGCGGTTGCTGGAAGAAGAATTGGAAGAGCAAGGTCGATAGAAGCTTTTAAGTGGGACTTTGGACTGTCATAGGACATCTGGCTGTCCAATTAATGTGTATCTTCAAGATTTGATCTGGGGACGGCTGGCCCCAAGTAGACGTCTTTTCGAATCCTTCTGTTATGATGGATAAGATTGTGTGGCAGTGGCGATTGATATCTCGATGATCTGACATGCTGATAAACTCGGTATATGGACCGATTTTCATGGGGATTGGAAGTTTGAACGAGACACGTTCTGGCTTCTTCTCTTTTTATAAATAGATTGGATTCCTGAGAAAAAATCCGCACATCTTATAATTTTTTTGCTTTCAAACTCTTGCTCTTGTGGGCTACAATGTCTTCTTCCTTCTTCGTTCGGTGGAAAAAAGGAAGAGAGAGGATGAAGGTGGTTGTTACGCTTCTGAAGCTCAGGAGTCTACTTGCTGGGAAATATCATTTTTTGTGATGGGCTCTGTGTTGGCCCAAGGTTACAATCACCCTTGTTTAGTGTGTTTTGATGATTACAAAACATATTAGTTATTTGTACTAATATTGTTTATTGTTTAAGTGTGTTTCAGGGTTCTAACTCTCTAAAAGGTTTACACCCTAAAAGAAAGTGTTTTGGACTCAAGTCAACTCAAAGTGGGCTCAAGACTCAAGTGTTGAAGACCTTGATGGTGAAAAGCCCCCTTGAAGAGCTTGTAGTACTTAGAACCAATGTAAGAATTAGAATGTTAAAGTTTGAGTGTTGGATATTGGCTCTAGGATACACACACACACAATTTGGTTTTGTTAAAATGTGAGTCTTGTATTTGAGTTTTCATGTTTTAAATTGGGCTTCATGGCTTAAATATATATTTACATGACTCTATATTTTACAAAAATAAATACCTTGTTTAGATCTTGTTTATATACTCCTACTAGCATATTACTTAAGTTTTTCTTAAAGTCAAAATTATTTTGCAAAATTTTTCAAGTCAAAAATACACTGTTTTTCTTGTTTCAGGCTGACCGGCCGACCGGCCCGGTCGACCGGCCTTTGTGCCTGGGCGTGCACGTCTGTGCATGTCCTACGGTCGACCGGGCGGTCGATCGTCTGAGAGCAGGATTGCTCTCGGGTTTTCTGGGTCGACCGTCCGGTCGACCGCTAGAGGAAGACTGAGAGCAGGTTTGTTCTCGGGTTTTCTGGGTCGACCGGCCGGTCGACCGCCAGAAGACCCGAGCCAACGGCTCTTTGACCAGCTGAGCTGGCGGTCGACCGGCCCGGTCGACCGCCAAGCCTGCTGCTGCCCAACGGCTCTTTCCTTTTTTGTGCAATTCTGAAATCTGTTTTTTGGCAGACTTTTACAGGGTTTTTCAGTTCTTTTTCAGAGCAAATAAGCTCTAAATAAATTGTTTTAAACCTATTTTTCTCCCTATAAATAGAGGAGAAGACTCTCTTACTAAACACCAAGAAAAATCCTCAAGTTTTCAAAGTTTTCAAAAGAGAAAGGAAAAGTGTTTAAGCTCTCCATTTCCAATTCTTTCTTGAGCTAGTTTTCAGTTGTGTTCCCTTGCAAAAATCATCTCTACAACTGAGTTTTTCTCACTACACTTCATAGAGCCAAAAATCCCTAACTCATTCTATAGTGAAGTTGTAAAAAGAAGTGAGAGTGTTGTAAAAGAGTTTGGTGATCTTGTTGTGATCACTCTTGTTCTTGTTCCTCTTCTTGTTCTAGTGGAGACACCTCTTCGGTAGAGGTTATTGTACTTGGTGGAGCTCGGTGCTCGGGTCTTCGGTAGACCGTTGTAATCGTCCTCGGTGGATAGTGGAAACCCTTCACGGAGGTGAAGGCGGGGAGTAGAGCGGTGGCTCGAACCTCGAAACAAATACTTGTGTTTGCGATTGTCTTTTGCTCTTGCTCTCCATTCTTACTTTAAATTTCTATTGCACTATATTGCTTTCTATTACTTGCTTGTGATCTTGTTTCTTTCGTTGTGCTATTACTTCAAGCTTGTGATACTTGTGATATATTGTGTGCATCTCACTATTCATCCATCATACTTTGCCTTGATCGATCATATCTCATACAACAAAGTTGCATTGCGCACCTCTAACCCATTCAAGGGGAATTGGGAGGAAGGAGTTCAGAACCTCTCACGGGGTATTCGGCTTTTAGTCTTGTTTTGAGAGATCGTTGCATCATTCATCATACTTAGTTTTAAAAAGATTGTTAGATTAGCAATTACACCTATTCACCCCCCCCCCTCTAGGTGTTTTTCACTCTGTTGACACTTCAAAAAGATGAACTCCCAGATAGCACTTCAACCAGTTCAAACGATGTATAACTTGTCAATACTTCCAAAGGACAAGTCGCAAACAGGCTATAGACCTATCCATCTCTGATGGACAAGACGGTGATTTGGACTCCACTGATTCACTGAAACAGACAGTTAGCCAAGTATTGTCTTCTGAAGAAAGCCAAAGAAGCTAACACCTAGCTTCGCTATAAGCTCTATTTTAGCTTCGCAGCAAAACCCATAGCTCCGTTATGAGCTTGTTTTCTAGCTTTACATGCAACTCTTCATAGCTCGAGAGCTAACTTCTAACTTCGCATGATCAGATTGTCTCTACTAGAGACAAAGGAACACGATGCTATCTTGTTAAGTGGAAAAGTAGATCTAAATCAAAAAATTCTTGAATTACTGAGGAGGATCTCCGACGGCTTGATCTCAACCTACTGGAACATTACTACAGCCAACAACAACTTTTCAACACATTTGACATGGTCGAGCTTTTCTCACTACGGGAAATGACGAGGGTATCACGCCGTTGAGAAGATTGTTTAATCGAGTCTATTCTAGAAGACGATTTGCTGCCTTCCTTTAAATTTAATTGTTTTTATTTTTAGTTTATTTTGCTGAATATGTGGACATTTAGTACCATATCGGTTCTTTTCTAGATGTGCGCTTTTGTGTAAGCCTATAAATAGACCCTCAAGACTTCTCTTTAAATTAATAATTGAATGATTGAAAATACAAATTTTTCAGTTAAAATTCTTGATATCATTATTTTGAGTTTTGGGTGTGAAGCCCGTGGTGTAAAGGGTGTGAGGCCAAAACTCTATTCAAATTTCCAAATCCTTTTTTTTAAATCTTAATTTTCAAATTTTAATTTGAAGGTGATTGCGATCCAAATTATTTTACATCACAACTTCATTGGTTTCAAATGTTTATTACACACCTATTTTAGGTGTAGGTGTTAGACTTATTTAGATTAGAGTCTAAATTAATTTGGGCTCACACGAGTCTAATTGAATTTATACACCTGTCTCTATAAGTCTATATTGTTGGACCCAACAAAGAATTGATCAAGTCTAATGGTTTAGATCTAGACACATTTTGATTACACTTAGCCATGTATGTATTTAAATTAAGATGTGGGACTCATCTACACGCGTTGAACTTGTGTTATCAATCAAGGGTTTAGATATATGATGAGTTGAACTAAGATCCTTGATGCTATATATCATGGGTAGGATTCCCTCTCCACCACCAGTCATCTATTATGATCTAATCTCTCTTGGAGGCCTCTCATCTTTTCTGAGGATCAAGAAGAGAATTTGGTGGCTAAAGAAAAGAATCCCCCCTCAACTCTGGCGTCCTCGAGATCATGCAACCTTCGGCATCCCCTTTCATAATGGAATCAGGTATGCCTAAACCCTCATTACCTTTGATCTTAATAAATAAGCTTTTAGTTTATGCGTAGATCTTGTATGAAATAATTATTAGATCCAACAATTGGTATCAGAGCCTCCTCTTTATGGATCATCGGGATGTACAGAAATTTTTTAATCTCGATCTATCAAAGTTACAATCGATCTCTTCATATATTCAATAAAGAATTATTTTTTGTGTCTCAAATAATAGAATTAAATTGGAGAATATTAATAGAATTATGTATATATTTTTGGGAATTTTTCTGTGTGTTATTATTCAGAATTTCTTTTGAAATTCAAAAAAAACAAAAAGAAAAGAAAAGAAAAGATACATGTTGCATGCAAGTATATGATTAGTATCCAATATTGCATATTTTACATCATAACTCCCATGCATATTACAAATAAATATGTGATTTTCACTCCTCTTCTCTACATATTTGCAGGTACACACTTAATGGAGAGATATCCAAATAATCACTTAATTAACACTAATTAAGTGATTAATCCATGATTAAGATAAAGCCAAATTCAAATCCAGATCTAGAGAGATCCGCGCGCCAATTGGAGAATCCAAGTAGTCCACGTGGCTAACAACCCAACAAGAAGATCTCACCAGAAAATCTGGGCTCAACGGCCCAGATCTCGCGGCGATCCCGCGGCAATCCGCGGCAGATCTAGGCCGTTGAGATCCCAGATTTTGTGGCAACAAACTTGATCTCGAAGATTCTCTCTTGGGCCTATAAATACCTCACTTGGACCTGCGTACAAAAACTGATCAGAGAAGAGATGGAGATTAGTTCAAAGTTTTGTATTTTGTTAGTTTTTCTTTAGGATTTTTAGCTCTCTATGATCTTCTTCTCCCTAGATTTCATTGCAAGAGAGAGTTGTAAGAGAGAGAGAGCTTGTATCATCAAGGAGTGACAACTTGGAGCTATACAAGGATTGATCCATTCTCTACTTCTCTACTTGAGCTTGATTCTAATTTGATTTCTTTCCTTACTTGCTTTGTTTACTTTCTTGCAATTTAATTCATGTTTAGCTTTTCTTTTGTAATGATGTGTAGCTAATTCTTTCTCCATGTACTAGCTAACCACTACCTTGCTAACTTCTAACTCATGGGTGATTGCTTTACTTCATCTTGCAATTTGTATGGTTTTCTCTTCTCCGATGGGTTTCTTTTCATTTCTTGGCAAGTATCTTGTTGTAATTCTCCATATGATTCATGTGTGCCTCACTTGGAGCCTAGTCTTTGAACTAGTGCCTTGATGGAACATGGAGATGGATCACCTATATGCTATTTGTTGTACAACTTCATTATGTCGATTCTTGAATGTTGTATGCCTATTCATTAGCATCCCTTGAGTGTAGCTCTTTTGTTTCCATTATTGAAAGTCTAATTTGTAGGCCGATGACCATCTATGGAGGCTATAAGACAAGTCCAAGAATGAATCCCCATCATCCAAGTGAGAAAGTAATTAGACCAACAAGCAAGACATATCCATGCCAATGAATCAACATGAGGCATGCATCACTATCAAGGAGTTTAGTATGTTTTGGCAAGGTAGTTAAGGTTAGCTAGTCATGGTTTTCTTTCATTCAAGTTTTCTAAAGTTTTCTTTTCTTTTAGTGTGAATACAACAAACCTCTTCTTGATTTCTTTTCACTTACCACCATGAACATATCCATACACTCTTTAATTCCTTTCTTTGTGTTTTATTCATTCTTTTAAGCAAGAGAAGAATTCTCGTTTTCTTTTTCTCACGAGTATCGTAACGCTTCTACGCTAGCTCTCCTTGTGGTTCGACTCGGTATAGCTTTATGCTATAGTGGAAGATTGGAACAAGGTATATCAATTACATATTTGAAGTGAACAAGAACCAAAGGTGAACTCTAAACATTGAACCATATCTTTAATACCTAGTTCTTGTGCAGTAACTTCACGTACCTTGTTTTGACCCAATCAATTTTTGGCGCCGTTGCCGGGGAGAGCGACGGTATTTTTAAAAGTGAGAAACTAAACGATACTTCTTCTCTGTTGTAGGTACAGGTTGAAGATACAGAAAATCTTGCAGTGCATAATCATATAAGTGGACCTGGGCCTCTGCTCTCGAAAGCAGAGCCCAGGATCCCTCCAAATTGCCGCGTAGCCGCGGCATTTTGCCGTGGGAACGCGGCAAAGAGGAGTTCACTTCTAACAATTTTTCTGCAGGGATTGCTGCTTTGCAAATTACTTCTGCTGATATATCTGAAATCTTGTATTCTTCACCTGATATTTGCTAATCAACAGTAAAAGATTTGGTGTAAATTGATAAAAATTGTTTAGACATCTTGCATTATAGGCACGTGTCTTTCAATTACTTTACATTTACTGTTGAAGAGCGCGTGGGACAAGGTACGTAAGCATAAGCATATAGACTAGGACTCACTCGTTGTATGATTTAATTCCGCTTTGAGTGATTCTTGGTTGTTTACATCGTACACTTGCACGAATCAATTTTAAGGGCAATACCTGTAAATAAGATAAGGTGGGGGAGGTCATTACCCTTTCCTTAGCCCGCAAACCACTATCCCAGCACTCACAATCCCAAGCTTGTAAATAAAATTTGATAGACGTTGGCCCTAGGGACATCCGGACTCACTTAGGAGATTTTCCTAAGGGGAAAAAGTGTTGGAAATTGACTTCTGTAAAATCAGTGTCTAGGAAAGGGGTTGAGGGCCGAAAGCCGAAGGTTGCTGGTTACTTAATTAAGGAACGTCTCCGGACGGAAAACCTCCCACCAACCTTACCCTTCCCTGGCTGATTTGCTTATAGTCAGATTCTACACCAAACCTCCTGTGGACAGTCTATTTAGGAGTCATCTAGGACCAGAAACTCTAGACAAGCTTGGATTGATTTTTTCTTTTGTTGTTTGTTATTTTTCTTTTTCGCTGGTGTGATCGGTGCACGTTGTTTGTGATTGTATATACGATAGTGGTTTTGTGATCCTAATTCTACACTTGCACTTACACATCCACTTCACATCATGACCAACAACGTCTCACTTCAGGATCGATTTTATCCGATTCGCACCTCTATTCCTTCATGCATTCTTCTCCCCGAGCCTAATGGAAACAATTTTGAGCTGAAACCACAATTCATTAGTACACTTCCCCATTTCCATGGTCTAGAGTCTGAGGACGCGTACCTCTTTATTCGTGAGTTTGAAGAGGTATGCCAAATGATGAGAATTTCCCAACTGTCTGAGGATGCTGTTAGATTACGGTTCATACCGTTTGCACTTAAGGATTTAGCTAAGAAATGGCTTTATAATCTTCCAGTCAGTTCCATATCTTTATGGGAGGATTTTGTTAAAGTCTTTCTTAAGAAATTTTATCCTATCCACAAAACAGCCCTCATGAGAAAGAACATAATGCAATTCAAGCAGGAACCAAATGAACCTTTCTGGAAGTATCTTGAGCGTTTCAAAGACCTTCTTGCCCTGTGTCCCCATCACGGCATAGAGAAATGGCGTCTATGCCAGATTATCTATGATGGATTAGATTACCAAACGAAAACACTTTTAGAATCCATGTGCCAAGGGGAATTCTTGAAAAAAGATGAACATCAGGGGTGGGATCTCTTTGAAACCCTAACTGAGAAAACCATTCAGTGGGAGTCATGCCCTGATAGACCGACTCCCACCACTTCCAGAACTGGTACACACTCTAAAGAATCCTCTCTAGCTGCAGAAACCAAGATCACACAATTAATGAAGAGGATAGAGTTGCTTGAGTCAAAAGGGAATTCTGTGGTCAACCAGGTCAACCCATTGCCTTTGATTAGACCAGGTTGCACCAACTGTCATGACCTTAGCCATGTTGTTGAGGAGTGTCCATTATATCAGCCACAATCATTTCAGGAGAAAATGAATGCAGTATTGACCAGACCCAATCATCATCCATACTCCAACACTTACAATTCAGGATGGCAGAACCATCTAAATTTTTCATGGAGTCAGTCTGGTCCTGAGCATCATATGCCACCACTTCCACATCTGTACAATGCTCAGTTTCATCCATCCAGTTTCAGTCAGAATTCACTGTATGTTCATCCACCTCAAAGTCCACCACAGTCATATCAGTCATATCAGGACCCACCACCATATTACCAATCACAGTTCCAATCTCCATATCCTCAACATCCACCCCAAAATAATTCCGAAATATCTGAGTTGAAACAAATGATAGAAACCTTAACAAAAAACCAGCAGCAGGAGTTGAATGAAATGAAGGTCCAAATTGGGCAATTGGCTGAGAATCAAAAAAGTTTTTTCCCAAACCAGCCATTGCCAAATCCCAAACACCACTTCTCTTTGAATAAAGTGGAAGATTCAGGACCCAGTCACTGTCATGCCATTCATACCCTGAGATCTGGTAAACAAATAGACAATAAGGTTTCTAGTCCACAATCTCATCCAGTACCAAAGCCAACACCTCATGTCCCAATGCCACCAACTTTTGACAAACCATCCTCTAGTGCAGAGCCATCCACATCTCAAGCCAAGGGAAAAGAAAAGGTAGATGAGCAACCTTATAAGCCTAGAGTACCATATCCAAATAGGCTTCTAAATAACAAGTCAAATGCTCACATGGAGAAAATAAAAGAAACATTCAATAAGGTCCAAATCAATGTCCCTCTCCTTGATGCCATTCAACAAGTGCCATCATATGCTAAATTCTTGAAGGAAATGTGCACCAAGAAGAGAAAGACCCAAGTCCCTAAAAAAGTCTTCCTTGCATCATCCATTAATGAGTTACTCACTGGTCCAATTCCTGTTAAGTACAAAGACCCAGGGAGCCCCACCATTTCATGCATCATAGGACAGACTACAATAAATAGGGCACTTCTTGATTTGGGGGCCAGCATTAATCTCCTACCTTTCTCTGTGTACCAACAATTGGGGTTAGGTGATCTCCTCCCGACCCAAATGACCATCCAATTGGCTGACCGCTCTGTTACTAAACCCAAGGGGGTAATTCAAGATGTCCTTGTCAAAGTTGGAGAATTCTTTTATCCTGTTGACTTTGTTGTCCTTGAAACAAAACCAGTGTCAAATTCCAATCAAAGGGCACAAATTCCTGTCATTCTGGGTCGACCATTCCTGGCTACTGCAAATGCCATCATTAATTGCCGGAATGGGTCAATGAGGCTGAGCTTTGGTAACATGACACATGAACTCAATGTCTTCCACACACAGCCTCACAAAACAAAAAATCAAACATTTGAGGTTAGCTTTATTGAGGACAATTGTGAGGATTCAAAAGATGAGTCACAATTCTGTGATTCTCTTCAAGAACCTCCAATTGATATATCTTTTGAAGACTTGTTTGCTGATGAGATCATGTGTTTAGATGAGTCAACTCGGGGTAAATTAGCTGATTGTCCACTTCCGGATATTGATTTGAGTTTTGAAGAATTATATGGAGAAGAGTTAAAATTTCTTAAAATTGGAAGTGATGAGATTCTGAGTGAGAGTGGTGATAAGGACTTTGTTTGTGAACGATGTGGTGGAATGAGTGTGAATGATAATAACAATCAATTGAATCTGGAAAAACCTAAGGCTAGAATAATTCAGACCGTTTCCCAATGGAGCTCAAGAAAGAGAACACATTGGAACGATGGGAAACGGGCCAGAGGAAAGCGACCAAAAGCCTAGGTGAGAGTTACACTTGTATATATTCCTTGTAAATATTTTTTTTTGCATTGTAAATATTTTTTGTGAATAAATGATTCTACCCTATTACCTGTTTCATGCATACATATATCATGATGCATTGAGGATAATGCATGAAATAAGTGTGGGGGAGGATTTACTAACATAGAGTTTTTAGATTTTCTTTCTTTTACACTTCTTTTAAAAAAATAAAATAATAATAATAATAATATAAAAATAAAAAAAAATAAAAACTTTTTGAAATAAGAGACAAAGTTTTGTTCTATTTTTAAGAAAATTAAGATGTATCTTAGAAATTAAGAAAGCCTTAATTATGACATCTTAAATTTAGTTGAAATAATAGATCTTGTTTGAAATTATAGACTAAGTAAGTAAAATTGGTGAGATATTTTTATCTTGAATTTTTACCTTAGATAAATATGCACTTTACACTTACACATTTCTTGGGATGGAGACAAAGACCAAAAATGCCATATAAATAAATAAAAAAAAATATATATATATATATATATAAATAAAAGATCACTTATTAAGCTGGATAACTATGCCTCAAGAAGCATGGTTACTCACGCCTAACGGTGATCTCACTTATTAAGCTGGATAACTATGCCTCAAGAAGCATGATTATTCACGCCTAACGGTGATAATAAATAATCTCCTTTAGTTTCGTGGCCTTTTCTACTCGAGACCTTAAACCCGAGGGATGTTTTCTCATCTGGTGCCCTAAGACCGTCTGGTTTGGGAGTCATCGGTTAAAGGCTCGTTACAAGGGTGGACTAGAAAGCCAAAACTAAGGGAAGAAAAAAGCATAAAAAAAAAAGTATATATAAATAAATAAATGGCTTGATGGTTGGAGTTGAAATCCCAGGAAATTTTCACTTACACGGTGTGCATACTATCTAGGTTTTATGAGAGATAAAATATTCAATCCAATTTTGAATTCTTACCTTAATTAAAAGCAAGATCTTGCATGGATACTAAGTTTAAGGAAGAATGATTATAGGTGGACTTATGACCTAGGATCACTTATATTTTTGCGAAAATAGTTCGTAAACTTGTCTCTTATTCAAAATGCGTTTTCAAAATACTAACATTTGTCTTCTTTCTTTATGGATTTTGTGGGTGTAATCCGCTGAAAACCCTCAGGAGACAACACTCCTCCTCTAGGGTAACCTAGAGGTTTAACGGCTTGTTGCACATGCTCAGTGCAATCGCGTCACCTGCGAAAGTGGTGTAATAAACTGGTAGTATAGATTTTCTTTTTCTTTGTTTTGCTCGGGACGAGCAAAAGAATAAATGTGGGGGTGTGATTAGTATCCAATATTGCATATTTTACATCATAACTCCCATGCATATTACAAATAAATATGTGATTTTCACTCCTCTTCTCTACATATTTGCAGGTACACACTTAATGGAGAGATATCCAAATAATCACTTAATTAACACTAATTAAGTGATTAATCCATGATTAAGATAAAGCCAAATTCAAATCCAGATCTAGAGAGATCCGCGCGCCAATTGGAGAATCCAAGTAGTCCACGTGGCTAACAACCCAACAAGAAGATCTCACCAGAAAATCTGGGCTCAACGGCCCAGATCTCGCGGCGATCCCGCGGCAATCCGCGGCAGATCTAGGCCGTTGAGATCCCAGATTTTGTGGCAACAAACTTGATCTCGAAGATTCTCTCTTGGGCCTATAAATACCTCACTTGGACCTGCGTACAAAAACTGATCAGAGAAGAGAGGGAGATTAGTTCAAAGTTTTGTATTTTGTTAGTTTTTCTTTAGGATTTTTAGCTCTCTATGATCTTCTTCTCCCTATATTTCATTGCAAGAGAGAGTTGTAAGAGAGAGAGAGCTTGTATCATCAAGGAGTGACAACTTGGAGCTATACAAGGATTGATCCATTCTCTACTTCTCTACTTGAGCTTGATTCTAGTTTGATTTCTTTCCTTACTTGCTTTGTTTACTTTCTTGCAATTTAATTCATGTTTAGCTTTTCTTTTGTAATGATGTGTAGCTAATTCTTTCTCCATGTACTAGCTAACCACTACCTTGCTAACTTCTAACTCATGGGTGATTGCTTTACTTCATCTTGCAATTTGTATGGTTTTCTCTTCTCCGATGGGTTTCTTTTCATTTCTTGGCAAGTATCTTGTTGTAATTCTCCATATGATTCATGTGTGCCTCACTTGGAGCCTAGTCTTTGAACTAGTGCCTTGATGGAATATGGAGATGGATCACCAATATGCTATTTGTTGTACAACTTCATTATGTCGATTCTTGAATGTTGTATGCCTATTCATTAGCATCCCTTGAGTGTAGCTCTTTTGTTTCCATTATTGAAAGTCTAATTTGTAGGCCGATGACCATCTATGGAGGCTATAAGACAAGTCCAAGAATGAATCCCCATCATCCAAGTGAGAAAGTAATTAGACCAACAAGTAAGACATATCCATGCCAATGAATCAACATGAGGCATGCATCACTATCAAGGAGTTTAGTATGTTTTGGCAAGGTAGTTAAGGTTAGCTAGTCATGGTTTTCTTTCATTCAAGTTTTCTAAAGTTTTCTTTTCTTTTAGTGTGAATACAACAAACCTCTTCTTGATTTCTTTTCACTTACCACCATGAACATATCCATACACTCTTTAATTCCTTTCTTTGTGTTTTATTCATTCTTTTAAGCAAGAGAAGAATTCTCGTTTTCTTTTTCTCACGAGTATCGTAACGCTTCTACGCTAGCTCTCCTTGTGGTTCGACTCGGTATAGCTTTATGCTATAGTGGAAGATTGGAACAAGGTATATCAATTACATATTTGAAGTGAACAAGAACCAAAGGTGAACTCTAAACATTGAACCATATCTTTAATACCTAGTTCTTGTGCAGTAACTTCACGTACCTTGTTTTGACCCAATCAGTATACATGCAAGCGCATGCATGCTTGATGAAGCATGCGTGTGCTTCAGCATGCATGTGTGATGTGCATGCATGCATGCGTGGGCACACGGCAGGCGCCGACCCATGGTTAAAATGGCAAAACGGTTAAAAAAAGGTTAATTGTTTTGGATTTCTTAATTCAGTGGGATTATGAGATTAATTAGGATTAAAAATTTAGAGATAAAATTTTACTCTAGTAAGGAATGCTACTCCTAATTAATCTCATATTAAATTTTAATTGAGATTATTGAGATTGATTTAGGTTTTAGGATTGAGATAGGATTCTAATCTATTGAGGAAATTTTAGGGTAGAATTCTAATCAAATAAAGAGACCTAATCTCAATCAATCTCATATTAAACTAATCAGTTTTTATTCACTTTATTAAACTTGATTCATTAAGAAAACTCATAATTTAACCATTACGGGTCGGTTTTGATCTATACCTGATAAGCACTGCAGATTCGTTTTGCTAAAAGAAACTTCAATTAGCCGTTATGGGTTTATCCGACCTCTGTTTTGGGTATGTGAATAGTCGATTCGAAGCTCTTGACGAGCACTACAGTTTTACAGGCACTAGATATGACAAAAAAAGTAATTAATTGACATAAAGAATGTATTGAAGTATTTATTTATCATGATTAGATGTACCCTTGTATGCTTCCACTTCATCAATATTTATTACATTACTTATATTATTCTAGCATGATGAAAATTAAAGTTTACTACAGTAGATAATACACAGATAAAGATATATATATATATATATATATATATATATATATATATATATATATATATTCAAATTAAAGATTCATAAAAGAGCTTATTTAATTGTGTATATAGTTCATGCAGACAATAGCCAGCCCAAAGGAAGACTATTATTTGACCGAATTATGTACGACATCTAATACTTTATGTGGGTAATACAAGTGGGAGAACCTTGGTGTGTGGTAGTCGGCCCAAAGAAAAGTTATCACACTATAAGCTCATATTGCATCACCCTCATCAATTAGTCCGATGGCGGAAAAAGAATCCAGATGCGTAGATTTGTGTGGCCCATGAGCGTGGCAATCGGCCTGTAATACCCCGTTTCCAGAATACGTACTTAGTTGCGTATTCAGATTTTCAGTCGTATTTTTTCGATTTGTTTCCTGTATTTATTCTGTATGATGAATTCCTTATATGATTGTTTTTGTTTTGGATTTGGATTCGTGGACACGGAGTCAGCCCTAGTCTGAACCGAAGGACCCGATCCTAGTATATTACCCGATTTGGCCTTTCCGGTATTTAGATTTGACCGATTTCAGTTCCAAAGATTATTTTCCAATATTTTAGATTTTATATGATTTTCTGGAATTATCTTGGATTAAAAGGAATTTCTCCAAAACCGGTGTCGGCCAGTGCCGCTGACCGATTCCCGGATTTTTAATTCTCAAACGGTTTGGAATTTCTAAATGATTCTTTAGACATTATTCCTTAGAATCATATTTTCTACCTACATTCTTTTTCTGAGGATTTTATGATTTTATGAAAATTCCAACGGAGTCAGTAAATTATTGATTCCAGGATTCTTAGTTTCAAAACTATAAAGTATTTCTTCAAACGGATTTCACTATCGGTCTTTATATATTATTATTGATTTTTGGTAATTATTTCGGGTCGTTCCGAGGTATTTGAATTTCGGACGATTCCGGTATTTTTCCCGAAAGGTTTCCGCATCCGCAACTGAGTCCCGGGAATCCGCCACTTCCATTATTTTCATCTTCTTTCCCAAGAAAATATCTTCTCATTATAATTTCTTTTCCATTTTTCCTTTTCCTTTATTTTCTTTCCTTCCTCCACTAACCAAAGCCTTTTCCTATTTTCCAATAATTCCAATTTTCCACATAATCCCACTCACTTTCACCTAATCCCTTTTTTAAATCCCACTCATTCTCTCTCCCCCCATGGCCGGCCAAGTGGCCAAGAGAAGGACACTCACCTCACCTCCCCTTTTTGCAATTAAGCCCCTCTCTTCTATCTAAATTGCTCCCCCTTCACAAAATCCCAATACTATATATATCCTTCCTTTACATTTCATTTCTCTTTTTTCATTCTCTTCATCAAGAGCCAAAGCCCTAGCCTTCACCTCCTTCAATTCCTCTTCATCTCCACCACCTCAACAACTACTCCAACACTTTAGCTTCACCTCCTTCCTCCTTCATCACCATGGAAGCAACCACAAGGGCATCAACAACACCAAAGGATCATCACCATCTTCTTCATCGTCAACTTCAATCACCACCACCATCACTCCCTCACCTCATGGAGACCAATCACACTCTTTGGTGAGTGATCTTACTCATTTAGACTTAGTCTATTCTTAGTGTACATGTGTATTCATATCATGTTCAATTATGACTTCAATCCATGTTTGTTTAACCATCAAACCCAAACCCTAGGAAATCTGTTCTGTTTGCTGTTTCCAGTCAATTAGTCGACTTGACCTAGAACCTAGTCGACTAGAAACCCTTAGCTGAAACGTAGCTTTTTCTGAAACACAGTATTAGTCGACTTGCCTTAGATCCTAGTCGACTATAGATCCTTAGTCGACTACACTCTTGACCCTAGTCGACTAACCTTGTCCTGAATCAGAAACCCCAACTTTCTGTATCTCAGTTCTAGTCGACTTGACCATACTATTAGTCGACTTAGAGTATCTGTTAGTCGACTACCCATTTTACTCCAGTCGACTAACTATTCCCTGAAACCAAACCAAACTCTCTGGATCACAGTATTAGTCGACTACCCCATATTCCTAGTCGACTAACCCCTCTGTTAGTCGACTACTCTTCCAATCTAGTCGACTAATTCTGGCTGTCTGTTCTGATTGATTACTTCCTTGGACATGAACCTTACCCTCTAGACTTATCTCATGTATAGGTACTACTTGACTTGTCATTTGACAAACACCATCTCCCTTCTCTCCTTCTCTCTCCTCTTCTCTCTACATGTTTATATCACAGGTTATGGCGCATCCCGAGCTTCCGTGGATTTCGGATATTTCGGTATATTGGTGACTCAGGCGAGTGTTCTCACTCGCTACCCTCTTACTTCTTATTTCATTGATTATGCGCATGTTCTCGCTTTAGCTTTCATGTATTTTATTTCATGTGCTATGTCTTTTATTGCTTATACCATGCGTGGCCGACCCTTCGTGGTCGTTGGACTTTGGATTACTGTTATGTTTACACTTGCCCTACTACTACTTCAGACTTGTTAGTTGCATGCTTCCTTTTAACACATGTATATCACCTGACCATCTAGTGTATACCACCTGACCACCTGACATACTACTATTTGGCTAGACCCTCTTGGTATGACCTGACTCACCCAGACTATTATCAATCTCTTGACATAACTTACCACCTGATTACTATCAATCTCTTATATGCTTGGTTGCTTGTTAATTATCACCATCCTGTCATGCTATCACTTTACACCCAGCATGATATACTTGACTTGTGATTATCATTCTTACGGGAACTTGACTTATTATCCTGTATCATGATCAGTGACTTGTTTCCTGCTTTACATGCAGTGACCTGACTATGTTATACTTATGTACTCCTGATTCCTGATCATGTCTATTTCCTGTTTTTCCCGTAAAGTGATAATTAAACTATTGAATCTTAAAATGGACCAACTTGTATTGGGTCGGGGGAAACATGCGGATATCGATATGTGTTCGTGTTTACAGTGGCATTAGGTTGTGCACTATATATCCGGTCTTACCTGTGGTACTCCAGGGGACCGAGGGGAGTGCTTTCTCCCTTTCCTGTTTACTGTCATGACAAGGGCATACATAAGTCCCTCCTGTTTAGCCTTGCGGCAGGTTCCGTCTTCAAGCAACGGAACAATCCTGGGCCGTGGTCCGGGTATGCACGGGACCCACTGTAAACATAGTTCGTTGATACAACCGCTGTTTCCAATAACAACCTCGACTTGCTTATATATGGATGTATGTGAGTTGGCCGTACACCGAGCCACATACCTAGATATATGGGTTAGACGAGTAATAATAAAGTGTCATAATAACCGGCTTTTTAAGTTGTAAGTAGAGGTATGTGGAATGGGACGCATACCAAAGCCTGCAACTTAAACGGCTATGAATCTGTGCTGTGCCTTACCGTATTTGCTTTTCCCGGACTTTATATCGGATTTCGTGTTTTATGAGTATTATGGTAGTTCGGATTGGTTTTATTCGGATTCCCTGTTTTATGATTATCATGCCATATCTATTCTTACCTGCTCTATCCTGTCTGCCTCCTGAGTATTCCCACTTGATATATGCATTATTGTGCTCACCCTGCTTCACCACTTGGTTTTGCTTCTACACTCGCCTGGGGAGTATCATTTGACTCCCCTGGATTCTCACGTCCAGGTCTTGGAGCTAGGAGCGGGTGTTCAGAGTAACGCAGCAGTAGCGTGGATCTTCAGCCGACCTTTCGGAGCTCCATCCTTCCAGACCCCCTTTGTGCCTCTCGAGTTTTCCCTTAGCAAACTCGTGAGTGCTCTTTTACACTTTTCACTTGTACAGTTCCTTGCATACTTATAAGCGAGCCCCTTTTTATACTGTTCATATATGTATATCTTTTGTATTCTCGCATTTGCGCATATCTGTGATGTATTATTATTGTAATATTCATCACCTCTGGTGATAACTCTGTGATTGTATATATATGTGTTGGAATGTATAATGCACCATTTGCTTCCGTACTCTGATTCTTGTCTGTACTGATGCTTAGCGTATATACGGGAAGGTAATTCGGACTTACGTATATACGTTGCAGTGACGTCCCCGTATCGCCGGGATCGGGGCGTTACAGGTTGGTATCAGAGCCTAGGCTCTAACTTCCTCAGTACGTCCAGAAGGCAAATCAATGGTAAAGAGATTTGCAACTGGAATACATGAATCTTGGTTATACATTCCAACTACAAGTGCAGAGTTATCTATTTCTTGACTATCTTTCCTTTGATTTCAAATCCCTCCTTGACTATCTTTTCCTTTGATTCCTAGTCTCTCCTATCCTTTCCCTGTTTTGGTTTTATGTTTTGGTTTTATGAAGCCTTATACTATTTTAAGATATGACTAGACTAGAGAGGTAGTGGCTGGTTCAGAAGGAAGCTATTATGTGATCTCTTCGGCCAATTCTATGAAGCTTGGTATTCTCCAGATCGATCTTGATCTGGCTATATTTCAGAAGACAGCAGTCGGTATTCGGGATTCTTAATTATCGGTCTTCTTTATTATGCTCAGGATTTTCGGGGTTTTCTTTATTACACAGCCACGACATCATCAGTATTCATTTATTTCACAGCCACGACATCATCAGTATTATGCGGCATTATTCTAAAGATTTATTACACAGCCACGACAGCATCAGCCGAAAATGCAGAGTATGATTATTATTCAGTTGACTTGAGAGCCCTACCTATAGTGCTTCATATCTTAATTAGTATAATTCCAGCCTTTGTCCCCTTTGTATTCAATTTGCCCCTTAACGAAATTGCGAGGACGCAATTTTTGTAAGGTGGGTGGATTGTAATACCCCGTTTCCAGAATACGTACTTAGTTGCGTATTCAGATTTTCAGTCGTATTTTTTCGATTTGTTTCCTGTATTTATTCTGTATGATGAATTCCTTATATGATTGTTTTTGTTTTGGATTTGGATTCGTGGACACGGAGTCAGCCCTAGTCTGAACCGAAGGACCCGATCCTAGTATATTACCCGATTTGACCTTTCCGGTGTTTAGATTTGACCGATTTCAGTTCCAAAGATTATTTTCCAATATTTTAGATTTTATATGATTTTCTGGAATTATCTTGGATTAAAAGGAATTTCTCCAAAACCGGTGTCGGCCAGTGCCGCTGACCGATTCCCGGATTTTTAATTCTCAAACGGTTTGGAATTTCTAAATGATTCTTTAGACATTATTCCTTAGAATCATATTTTCTACCTACATTCTTTTTCTGAGGATTTTATGATTTTATGAAAATTCCAACGGAGTCGGTAAATTATTGATTCCAGGATTCTTAGTTTCAAAACTATAAAGTATTTCTTCAAACGGATTTCACTATCGGTCTTTATATATTATTATTGATTTTTGGTAATTATTTCGGGTCGTTCTGAGGTATTTGAATTTCGGACGATTCCGGTATTTTTCCCGAAAGGTTTCCGCATCCGCAACTGAGTCCCGGGAATCCGCCACTTCCATTATTTTCATCTTCTTTCCCAAGAAAATATCTTCTCATTATAATTTCTTTTCCATTTTTCCTTTTCCTTTATTTTCTTTCCTTCCTCCACTAACCAAAGCCTTTTCCTATTTTCCAATAATTCCAATTTTCCACATAATCCCACTCACTTTCACCTAATCCCTTTTTTAAATCCCACTCATTCTCTCTCCCCCCATGGCCGGCCAAGTGGCCAAGAGAAGGACACTCACCTCACCTCCCCTTTTTGCAATTAAGCCCCTCTCTTCTATCTAAATTGCTCCCCCTTCACAAAATCCCAATACTATATATATCCTTCCTTTACATTTCATTTCTCTTTTTTCATTCTCTTCATCAAGAGCCAAAGCCCTAGCCTTCACCTCCTTCAATTCCTCTTCATCTCCACCACCTCAACAACTACTCCAACACTTTAGCTTCACCTCCTTCCTCCTTCATCACCATGGAAGCAACCACAAGGGCATCAACAACACCAAAGGATCATCACCATCTTCTTCATCGTCAACTTCAATCACCACCACCATCACTCCCTCACCTCATGGAGACCAATCACACTCTTTGGTGAGTGATCTTACTCATTTAGACTTAGTCTATTCTTAGTGTACATGTGTATTCATATCATGTTCAATTATGACTTCAATCCATGTTTGTTTAACCATCAAACCCAAACCCTAGGAAATCTGTTCTGTTTGCTGTTTCCAGTCAATTAGTCGACTTGACCTAGAACCTAGTCGACTAGAAACCCTTAGCTGAAACGTAGCTTTTTCTGAAACACAGTATTAGTCGACTTGCCTTAGATCCTAGTCGACTATAGATCCTTAGTCGACTACACTCTTGACCCTAGTCGACTAACCTTGTCCTGAATCAGAAACCCCAACTTTCTGTATCTCAGTTCTAGTCGACTTGACCATACTATTAGTCGACTTAGAGTATCTGTTAGTCGACTACCCATTTTACTCCAGTCGACTAACTATTCCCTGAAACCAAACCAAACTCTCTGGATCACAGTATTAGTCGACTACCCCATATTCCTAGTCGACTAACCCCTCTGTTAGTCGACTACTCTTCCAATCTAGTCGACTAATTCTGGCTGTCTGTTCTGATTGATTACTTCCTTGGACATGAACCTTACCCTCTAGACTTATCTCATGTATAGGTACTACTTGACTTGTCATTTGACAAACACCATCTTCCCTTCTCTCCTTCTCTCTCCTCTTCTCTCTACATGTTTATATCACAGGTTATGGCGCATCCCGAGCTTCCGTGGATTTCGGATATTTCGGTATATTGGTGACTCAGGCGAGTGTTCTCACTCGCTACCCTCTTACTTCTTATTTCATTGATTATGCGCATGTTCTCGCTTTAGCTTTCATGTATTTTATTTCATGTGCTATGTCTTTTATTGCTTATACCATGCGTGGCCGACCCTTCGTGGTCGTTGGACTTTGGATTACTGTTATGTTTACACTTGCCCTACTACTACTTCAGACTTGTTAGTTGCATGCTTCCTTTTAACACATGTATATCACCTGACCATCTAGTGTATACCACCTGACCACCTGACATACTACTATTTGGCTAGACCCTCTTGGTATGACCTGACTCACCCAGACTATTATCAATCTCTTGACATAACTTACCACCTGATTACTATCAATCTCTTATATGCTTGGTTGCTTGTTAATTATCACCATCCTGTCATGCTATCACTTTACACCCAGCATGATATACTTGACTTGTGATTATCATTCTTACGGGAACTTGACTTATTATCCTGTATCATGATCAGTGACTTGTTTCCTGCTTTACATGCAGTGACCTGACTATGTTATACTTATGTACTCCTGATTCCTGATCATGTCTATTTCCTGTTTTTCCCGTAAAGTGATAATTAAACTATTGAATCTTAAAATGGACCAACTTGTATTGGGTCGGGGGAAACATGCGGATATCGATATGTGTTCGTGTTTACAGTGGCATTAGGTTGTGCACTATATATCCGGTCTTACCTGTGGTACTCCAGGGGACCGAGGGGAGTGCTTTCTCCCTTTCCTGTTTACTGTCATGACAAGGGCATACATAAGTCCCTCCTGTTTAGCCTTGCGGCAGGTTCCGTCTTCAAGCAACGGAACAATCCTGGGCCGTGGTCCCGGGTATGCACGGGACCCACTGTAAACATAGTTCGTTGATACAACCGCTGTTTCCAATAACAACCTCGACTTGCTTATATATGGATGTATGTGAGTTGGCCGTACACCGAGCCACATACCTAGATATATGGGTTAGACGAGTAATAATAAAGTGTCATAATAACCGGCTTTTTAAGTTGTAAGTAGAGGTATGTGGAATGGGACGCATACCAAAGCCTGCAACTTAAACGGCTATGAATCTGTGCTGTGCCTTACCGTATTTGCTTTTCCCGGACTTTATATCGGATTTCGTGTTTTATGAGTATTATGGTAGTTCGGATTGGTTTTATTCGGATTCCCTGTTTTATGATTATCATGCCATATCTATTCTTACCTGCTCTATCCTGTCTGCCTCCTGAGTATTCCCACTTGATATATGCATTATTGTGCTCACCCTGCTTCACCACTTGGTTTTGCTTCTACACTCGCCTGGGGAGTATCATTTGACTCCCCTGGATTCTCACGTCCAGGTCTTGGAGCTAGGAGCGGGTGTTCAGAGTAACGCAGCAGTAGCGTGGATCTTCAGCCGACCTTTCGGAGCTCCATCCTTCCAGACCCCCTTTGTGCCTCTCGAGTTTTCCCTTAGCAAACTCGTGAGTGCTCTTTTACACTTTTCACTTGTACAGTTCCTTGCATACTTATAAGCGAGCCCCTTTTTATACTGTTCATATATGTATATCTTTTGTATTCTCGCATTTGCGCATATCTGTGATGTATTATTATTGTAATATTCATCACCTCTGGTGATAACTCTGTGATTGTATATATATGTGTTGGAATGTATAATGCACCATTTGCTTCCGTACTCTGATTCTTGTCTGTACTGATGCTTAGCGTATATACGGGAAGGTAATTCGGACTTACGTATATACGTTGCAGTGACGTCCCCGTATCGCCGGGATCGGGGCGTTACACGGCCCAAAGGAAGGTTGTCATTATGACCAGATCATTACATATATTATATGATCGATATAGATAACTTAAACTTTGGGACCAATTTTATAAAGGGACAGTCGGCCCAAAGGAAGGTTGTTCTCTTACATATGACGTAGAATTTAGGGTACCTATTTTGGGCCAGTACAATGTTGGCATAAAGAGACACAACTTGTTCTGAAAGTTTGACTGTCAGTTCTATCAGTCATATTGGTTGCATTTTCTGAAATTCACTTTTTATGACTATTATAGTAGACTTTTGTTAATGTAATATTTTTGTTAAATTGATGAGAAATTGTATGCTTAAGTAGTCTAAATGAATGGTACAAACTTTAAGAAATAGTAAGACCACATAAAAGATTATTCTTGAATTCATGGACCTAAACTACACCTTAAGGACTCATGGGCCCCTACTATCACTAACAAAAGTTCAGTTAAAGAAAATGTCAATTATTATAAGTAGGAGAGGTTCAATAAGATGTGTCTATTAGTCATAAAATATTTTATTCCTATAACTATTAGGGGTTTTATGCCTGATAAAGTCAGTGCTAAAAGTTTTTCAGCTGAAGTGGCCTACCGGTTTATTAAATCAGATAAAGTTGAGGTCAACATGCATCTTAGCAAGCTGATAAATATGCACTACAATGGCAAAAAAAATATAAGAGAGTACATTATAAAAATGTACAATCTTGTTTCTAAACTAAAGGTACTGAAATTGGAACTCTCTAAAGAGAGTCTAGTGCATTTTATTCTGATCTCTTTTTCACACAATATAATCTTTTTCAAGATTATTTATAATGCTCAAAGAGAAAAATAGAGTCTCACTGAGCTCATCAGTCACTGTGTTTGAAAAGAAGAGAGATTGAAATAAGAAAAGACTAAAAAAAATGCTCAGGGTAATACTTCTAATAAGAAAAGAAAAAGTAAAACTAAAGGGAGGAACATTAACACTGTTACAATAGGCGATCATAAATGGCAAAAGTACAGGACAAGAAGCCTAAGGTCATTTCATGCTTCTTCTACAATAAAGTAAGCCACCTCAAGTAGGATTGCATAAAGTATCAGAAATGATTATTTAGCGGGTGTATCTCATATTTATGTTTATTTTGTAATTAATTTAGCTTTGGTGCCACTTCATAAATGGTGGATAGATAATTCACATAAGCGATTCAATGCGGAACTTTCAAACCCAGAGGAGGCCCAGCCCAGCTAAGCGATACATATACATGGGTAATAAAAATAAAGTTACAGTTGAAGTTGTTAGAGTTTGTAGGCTTAGATTAGATTCTGATTTTTTATTATAGATTTAGATGAGACTTTATATATACCGTCCTTTTAGGCAGAATCATATTACTATTTCATTGTTAGACAGATCTGGTTTTACTATATTGGTAATGAAATTCTTAGTCTACTTTCCTAATCTAAAGTTGTTGGTACTAGAATTCTGATTGATGGCTATATAAATTGAAACTTCATGCTTCATATCCTGAATCTTTATATGTGAATAGTTTAAGCACTAAGCGAACATTAATTAAAGAAACATTAGGAAGTTTGATGCTAAACGGAGTTCAGGAGTCTTAGATTTGATGTATACAGACATTTGTGACCCATTCCCTGTAGATTTCTGGAATGACCACAGATACTTCATCACTTTTAAGACGATTACTCTCATTATGGCTACCTATACTTGATTTATGAGAAATCCCAATCACTGGACTGTTTAAAATATATAAAGTTAAAGTTAAAAATCAACAGAATTGAAAGATTAAGCTGTTAGATCTGACCGTATTGGTGAGTACTATGACAGATATGACGAATCTGGTAGATGTCTAGGACTTTTTACCAATTTTCTGAAAGAGTGTCGTATTGTAGCCCAGTACACCATGGCAGGGACATCTCATCAAAATAATGTTACTGAGAGACGAAATCACACACTAAAAGATATGGTTAGGAGTGTGATAGCTCACACTACTCTACCAGAGTCATTATAGAGTGAAGCTTTAAAGATAATTGTCTACCTCCTTAATAGAGTGCCTAGCAAAATAGTAACCAAAATCGTATATGAGTTATGAACTGGGAAATCTCTCAGTATTAGACATCTACTATTTAGGGTTGTCTAGCAAAAGCTTGACCATATATACCATATGAGAAGAAGCTAGACTCAATAACAGTTAGCTGTTTATTCGTAAAGTATTCTGAGAGGTGTAAAAGCTTTAGATTTTATTGTCCCTCAACTAAGAACATAATAGAGATGGATAATGCTAAATTTATTGAGGATATTCAGAACAGTGAAAGTCAACTATATAAGAATTTCACATTTGAGGAAGAATAAATTGTTATACCCATGATAACTGTTCCAAGTGATGAAGTAGTTGTTCTATTTCAAAACAAAAATACAGTTATACCCTTACAAGGTACATATAAAATTCATCCTGACGTAGATCTTGTTGATGAGGTAGAACCTGAAATTTCTCAACCACAAGTGTCTAGGAGATCAACTAGAGAGAGGAGACCAGCCATTGTAAATGACTATATAGTTTATCTTCAAGAGCATGAGTTTGACATAGGGTTAGAGGATGACCCCACATCATTGAATAAGGACAAACTCCGCATTTACTTTACTAAGTGGTCAAATGTCATGGAAAATGAGTTAAAATCCATGAAGGATAATGATGTTTGGGATTTAGTAGAGTTATCTATAGGAAAGAAAAATCAAGCGGGATTCGAAAGGCAATGTCGAAAGGTATAAGATACATCTTGTCGCAAAGAAATTCACTCAAATAGAGGACATTGACCAAAAGGAGACTTTCTCCTTAATTTCATAAAGAATTCTTTTAAAATTATCATGGCACTAGTGGCTTACTTAAACCTAGAGTTACACCAAATGGATGTTAAGATTGTCTTCTCTAATGGTAGTATTGAGAAGAAAATTTATATGGTGCAACCAGACAATTTTGAAGTCAAAGGCTTACAATATCTGGTTTGCAAATTAAAGAAATCAATTTATAGTTTAAAGCAAGCATCATATCAATAGTATTTGAAATTTGATCAAGTAATATCCGATTTTGATTTTAAAGAAAACATAGTTGATCAATGCGTTTACCATAAATTTAAAGGAGTAGAGTTATATTTTTAATGCTATATGTTGATGACATTCTATTAGCAAGTAAAGACATGACTCTCCTACTTAAGATCGAGCGTTTTCTCTCAAAGAATTTTTCGATGAAAGATCTTAAAGACGTTTCTTTCGTGATAGGCATCCAGATTCAACGTGACCGGATACATGGAATATTAGGTTTATCACAAAAGGCCTATATCGATAAGATGCTAGTAGATGTGGCATGAAGAATTTCTCTAGGGAGATAAGTTGAGTCTACTCCAACGCCCCAAGAACGATTCATAGAAAGAGCAAATGAAAGACATTTCATATGCATTGGTGGTTGAAAGTTTAATGTATGCTCAAGTTTATACCTGTGCAGATATAGAATATTCCGTTGAGAAACTTGGCAGATACTTAATCAATCCTGAGATTGATCACTAGAAGGCTGTCAAGAAGGTAATGCGATATTTATAGAAGACTACACGAAATCTGATCAATTGCAGCTGATCGGATACACAGATTCAGATTATACTGGATGTATCGACAATAGGAAGTCCACTTAGGTTACATTTTTCTGAATGTAGGAAGATGGATTTAGTCGAGAGGCAATTACAGCTACACTGTGACGACAAGAGTTCAACAAAGTCGAAGTATATCGACATCAAGTTTCTTATCATCAATAATAAAGTTCAGAATCATGTTGTGTATGTTGATAGTGTCAGTACTATTCTTAACATTACAGATCTACTCATTAAAAGATTTTCACCTAAAGTCTTCTTAGAGCATATTGCTCATATTGGGTCATGATGATATCCAAATTTAGTGGGAGTGGGTAATTTCATGTAGCAGAAATTATTTCTAAGTGCACTTCATGTATATTTGTTGAATCCGATAATAAAGTATAACTGCTTTTCCTAAAGACTACTTTTGCGCATTTGAGTTTGTTGAATTAGCAGTTAGACTCATTGGAGTCATACAGTTAGACTCGTTGGAGTCATAAGTGAAAACCAGTTGGAATTGTACCTTATTTGATCAAAGGATATTTTCATGCCACACGTCCACATTTGATCTATGTCGTTAAGGGTTTTGAAACTTGTGACGTGGAAGGTCCTACGTCGATTATACAAAAGGTAACGACTGCCATGTTCGGTAGTATGACACTTAATGAACAAGATTATTTTGAAATGTAGTTTATTGAAGGTTATAATTTTGGCACCATAAAGTTATGTATAACATCTTTCCAGTATGACTTGTTTGGCCCAAGTGAGAGATTGTTAGACTTATTTGGATTAGAGTTTAAACTAATTTGGGCCTACACAAGTTTAATTAGATTTATACACCCGTCTCTATAAACCTATATTGTTGGACCCAATAAAGAATTGATTAAGCCTAATGGTTTGAGTCTAAACACGTTTTGATTACACTTAGTAATGGGTGTAAGATGTAGGACTCATCTACACGTGTGGAACTCATGTTATCAATCAAGGATCTAGATTTATGATATGTTGAATTAGGATTCCTTGATACTATATATCATGGGTAGGATTCCCTCTCCATCACCATCCATCTATTATGACCTAATCTCTCTTGGAGGCCTCTCATCTCCTCTAAAAATCAAGAATTTTAGTGGCTGGGAAGAAGAATCTCCTCCCTCAATTCTAATATCCTCGATATCGTGCAACCTTCGACATCTTTTTCATAATGAAATCAGGTATGCCTAAGCCCTCATTCCCTTTGATTTCGACAAAAAGGCTTTTAGTTTATGTGTGGATCTTGTACGGAATAAATATTAGATCCAACAGTAGATACTTTGCTCCTTCCATACAAAATAGAAGCTTCACCTGCCAGCAAGAAGTATATTCCAAACAAAGAGAAAGGAAGGTCAGAAACAACATACTGACAGAAAAAAAATTCATCACCACCGGAATAAGCAACTTAGCTTTTCTATAGTTGCTTCTTGGAAATTCAGCATGACCACCATAGTTTCCAGGAATTCAACGGGCAAACCCTGGCTGACAACAACCAGTACTTTTCAGTTAGTTTAGGTGACTTTCAAAATAAAAGAGGAGTACAGAAAAAACACGAGAATTATGTGTGACAAGCATTATGTTAAAGATATCAATGACAACATTTTAGTTGTAGGTACTTTGCTCCTTCCATACAAAATAGAATCTTCACCTGCCAGCAAGAAGTATATTCCAACAGTGATAAAGAGAAAGGAAGGCCAGAAACAACATTCTGACTGAAGCGAAATTTACGACCACAAGAATAAGCAACTTAACTTTTCTATAGTTGCTCCTTGGAAATTTAGCACCACCACTATAGTTTTCAAGAGTTCAGCGGTGAGCCCGGCAAACCTAGCTGATAAGAGTCAATACTTTTCAGTTAGTTTGGGTGACTTTCAAAATAAAAGAGGAGTACAGGGTGTTGGCCCAAAGGCCTTCCACTCTAGTTTTGATGATGATTAACTCATGTAGTTATGTTTACTAATAATCTTGTGTTGTTTAAGTTTCAGATCATTAACCAAGATATTAGTTGGTGATTAGCTTCAAAAAGGTGTTTAAAAGCTTTTCATGATGATTTCAGGGCCAAAGCGTTAAGATCACACATTGCCTAGCCCATGGATGGAGTTTTTGGAGCAAGTCTACTTGAAGATGAAGATCATCAAGAAGACTTAGGTATCCATAGTTTAGTTTGTGTGTTTAGATCTAATTTGTAAAGCTTAGTATAGTTGATATGCTCAAGTGCACAACACACACGTTTTTCATGTTTTGGATTTGGTTTTCATGAATAGTAGATCAAAACAAGTTTACTTTATTTCTATGTATATTAGATGTATGTATTCTAGATATACATACATGGTTTAACTTGTTAGACAAACTTATTTTGACTATCCTATTCATGTATTGAAAAAATCAAGTTTGATAAAAATACAAGTTTTGTTTTTGATAAAATTTGCAAGACTCGAAAATGAATTGATATGATTGATATATGTCTTGAAATTTTTATCACTTGTTTGTGTTTCAATATAAAATGTCAAAACAAGTTTTATGGGATTTTCAAAAAAGATAAAAGATTTTTATAAAACATTTTTCTCAGTTTTTCTTACCCAGGTTTGTGTTGACAGGCCGGTCGGTCGACCGTATGGGTCGACCGCACCAAGGGCTGGTCGACCCATGGGGTCGACCGACGTGCACAAACTTGTGCACGTCTGGCAGACACAAACTCGGTCGACCGTACGGGTCGACCGGGTCTGAGAGCTCTGCTCTTTGTTTGTTTGGGTCGACCGGGCGGTCGACCGCTGCAGAGAGTTCTGCTCTCTGTTTGTTTGGGTCGACCGGGCGGTCGACCGGTAGCTTCAACGGGTCAAAATATGACCGTTGGACGGTCGACCGGCCGGTCGACCGCCAGGCCTGTCAGGCTGCCACATCAGCCTAACGGCTAGTTTTGTATTGGGGCTATATATACCTCATTATTTGGAGTTTCTCTCTAAGATTTTGATGCCAAAATTTCCTGACTATTTCTAGTGTTTTAAAAGAGTTTTCAAAAGAGTTTTAAGTGCAAAAAGATTCATCTTTATTGTTTTAAGTGTTTTGTTATTTTCAAAGAAAAATAGGATTTGGGAATAGATTTCTTGTTCTTCATTTCTATATCAATTTGCTATTTTCCTAAGAGTTTTTCTTTGATCAAAACACTTAGTTTTTCCACACTTGAGCTATATCTTCTATCCTAAACTATTAGGATCTTTGTTTTGTGGAAAAAGAAAGAAAGAGAGATTGAGTTTGTGGTTTTTGAAATCACTTGTTGTAAACACCCTTATTCTTGTTGTATCCCTCTTAGGTAGAGGTGATCGGGTGATTGGTTTGTATCCCTCAAGTGTGAGGTGGATTGGTTGTTGTATTTGGCTACGGGCCTACCCCTCGGTTGTGAGGTGGTTGTTTGAGAGAGGAGTTCGGTACTCCATTGTTGTAAAAATCCTTCTCGGTGAAGGTTCCCTCGGTGGGAGTCCTCGGTGGACGGTATAGTGGATTGGAAATCCTACACGGTGGTGTAGGCGGGGATGTAGAGCAAGGGTGCTCGAACCTCGAAACATATCATTGTGTTTGCGTTTGATCCACTTGTCTCTAAACTCTCTCTCTTTACATTTGTGCAAAGCATCATACTTCATTCATATCATATTTGCTTGTGTTGAGCATAATTCATATTGTCATATCATATCTATTTGCTTGTGTTGTGCCTTGCATAATTCACATTGCTATTCATCCTTATTTGCTTGGCTTGCTTGTGTGTGTGCCTAACTTATACTTAACCAACAAGAGCTTCACATAGCACCTCAACCCATTCAAGGGGAATCAAGAGGAGTTAGTCCAGAGCCCTTCACGGGGAATTCGGCTACACTTGTTGTGGTGTATTAAGTTTGTGCAAGATTTGCATTAGCTTCCGCATTTAGCGCACTTTGTTTTGCATTAAGTTTTAGATTAGCATTAACACCTATTCACCCCCCCTCTAGGTGTTCCCTTTTCAATTGGTATCAGAGCTAGTGCTCCTGATACTTAGGCTTAACATCCTAGGAGTAAGATCCTTTGTTTGCTAATCTTTTGCTTGCATTTGCTTGTTTTGCACACATATAGTTTACCATGGCCTTCATGACCCCACCTATGTTTGACCCTTCCAACATTCATGTTTGGAAGATTAGGATGACTGTTTATTTACAAACCCTAGGTCATAAAGTTTACCTTGCCATTACTAAGGAATCCTTCCTTAGTGATAGCAATCATATGGGGGCCAATGCACAAGCCCTAGAGGCCATTAGAAGCACATTACCTAAAGATTATCTTATGTGTGTTCTAACATTGATTCCGCCTTTACAGTGTGGAATTTGTTGACAACAACCACCACCTCCGAGCTTCAAGTGCAAATTCAAGAAGAGGAATCTAGTGGAGAATCCGATTCACAATGCTTCATGGTCCAAGGGAATGACTCCCTTGAGGTACATTCGGAACCCCACTTAGATAGTGATGATTGCTCTAGTTCTTCATGTGATAATTATGATGCCCATGCTTTGAATGAAGAACTTTCTATTGTTTGTGAAAAGTTAATAGAAAAATATAAGATTTTGAAAAAGAAAAGTCTAGAAACTGAAAATGAAAATAAGAGTTTGCATTCTAGACTTGATTGTGTTTTGCAAGAGAAGGTTGAGGTCTATAATGAAAGTGATTCATTGAGATCTCAATTGGAACTTGCACTAAAAGAAAATGAATTTTTAAAAACTAAAAATGATTGCCATGTTATTTTGAAGAAAAATGAAAACTTGTCTTCTAAAATTGATTTTGTTTTAAAAGAGAATGTTGATTTGAAAAATAAAATTATTTCTATTTCAAATGATTTAGATGTGTGTTTAAAGAAAAACATTATTTTGCAAAATAAGATGGATGCACATGTTTGCCATGCTAGTGTAGCTTCTTCATCTAGTCTACCTAATGCATGTACCTCTTCTTCTAAGATCAATAATGATATTTGTATGTTAAAGAAGAGAGTAGATTGTTTGGGCTCCACTATGAGCCAATGTGCCATGAACCATACACGCTTGGAAACCTTGGTTCGAAAGAAACAAGTTCCAACTTTTATGCATGCACACCCTCCACGCATACACATGCTCCATACGGACACCATCAACACATGTATGCTCATGTGTACACATGTACACATTGTGGCCGAAAAGGCCATCTTGCTAAATTTTGCTTTAATAGAATACATGTTTCTAATTTAGCAAAGAAGTTTGTTTGGGTTAGAGAAGGGACTAACCCCCATGGACCCAACAAGATGTGGGTACCAAAGACCACCCCTCCTATTGTTTTTGATGTAGGTGTGGGCTCTCACATGACGTGAGAGTGATGACACCTTGGAGTGGATGCGTTCCGGACTTAAAGGAAATCAATTGGATGCATCACTTTCAAGGGAAGATTTGGTGGAGATGACCACCATGTTTTGGAGACAAGGAGAGTTGCCTTCTAGGTTTTGGTAAACATTCTTAACTCCTTATTATTGTTTACATGCTTTCATAATTAAATTTTTTTTTTTTGCATGATTTGATAGCATGTTTTATTGTCTATGGATTAGTATGTAAATGCCATGATTATTAGATCCTTGACATACATGTATAGTATTTGAGACACACATGCTTATATGAACCCATACTTAGTGTTCTCACCTTTGTTTAAGCTATAATGTACATCATGAATCTAATACATGTGAATTTACATAGTAATCATGTTTTAGTTTTATCATGATGGTTTTTATATTGTGTTTTGATGCTTCATGTTAAGATTACTTGTTTAGATGTTAGTTTTCATTAAGACTAGGTTTATACTTGTACATATAGTGGGCCACAAATAAATTTATATATGTTTGGGCTTGATTGCTTATTTGAACCCATTAGATGTGCTAGTATAGTCTAGTTTTGATGATTCATACATTTTAAACTTGTATTCCCATTTTGGATTTGTTTTATGAGTTTTTCACTTCATGTATATGTTTGTATTGCCAAACTTTAAGATATACATGTATACCCCTTGAGTCATTTGCCTTTCATGCAAATCTATATATGGACTCAATTGTGTTTAGGGATATGTATGTATACTTATTATGTTGACAAATCATACATATACCTTGAAATGAAATTCGTCTTGGTGAAGATTTAGTTTGATTTTTGTTTAATTGTTTAACTTCATGTATATGTCTATCTTGTCCAAACTATTAGATATACATGATTATCCTTTTGAGCCACGTGCCTTAATGCCTATATTTTGTGGACTCGTTGTGTTTTGGATATGTATGTATACTTTAGTTTGTATTAGACATACATATGCCATGAAGATTGAATAAGTTTTGATGATTTTCGTGTTTTCATGATTAAGGAATAATTGAGCTTAATGAAAAATTTTCATGATTATGATATTCACACTTTATATGTACACTCACTTTTATTACTTGCTCATGTTTTGTTTTCATGAGTCAAAATTGTGCTTAATTGGATTAGAGTGTTGATTTTCATGTGGATTTCTTATTTCATGAAAAACTATTTTGTTGTATTCCTTACTTGAAAGATTTCGTACTAGTTTAAAAGTTTTTCCTATAACTAGTTCGTATTCTTCACTATGGTAGAGATTTTCAAACAAAACTATATTTTCAAATCTATTTTTGAAAACCCCTACCTTCTATGGGCGGATGGATGGGAGATCATGGTCTTGTATGCTCTAAAATGAAAATCATTTAAAACTTGAACCTTGATTGGGAGGTATTGTAATATGATGTATACACTTGAACTTTTTGCTATGTCAATTGGTATCATTGAACTCTTTCAATTGGTATCATTTTGATCTTTTTGTATACTCATATGTTTATTGTGTATGTATATTTTCAATTGGTATCATCTATTGGTGATTGGTACTCATTCTATTTCATACACTTTTATTTGTGCTTAAGATATAAATTTTTCACAAAATCTTGTTTATGCTAGTGCTTGAGCTTCAATTTTGTTTCAATTGATTACTTTTAAATTGGTATCAAGCCCATGCATCCTTTTAGTTGGTATTTCATAAAGGGGGAGAAAATTTAATTTTGTCTTTCAATTGGTGATTCTTCAATTGGTATTTGTTTCCCACTCCCTTACTTTATGATTGAAAATTTCATATTGGTATCATATGTTTAATATGAAAATTATTTACAATTGGTATCAAAATTTTATTTAGACATTCAAAATTTATTATGTTTAATTTCAATTGATATCAAGATGTTTCATGTGTTTTTGCTTAAAATTGGTATCTAAAATTTTTTAAGAAAAATACAAAAGTTTTGATTTGTATTGACTATATGCATATAGATTCATGATGAGTGTATCTTGTATTGAAGAGCTTAACATCTCTTCGTTATGTGGTACACGTGTGTAGGGGGAGCTTCACATCTCCTCTTATGCATTACATAGTGTGTGTTATGTGAATTAGGGCTTAACATCCCTCTTTCATGTAATGCATATGTGTAGGGAAGCTAACTTAGCGTCTTCCTCTTCATGAATATATATAGCATATAACATCTATTGATCTTTGTTTATTTTTAATTGATATCAAGATGCTTCATTGTCATATTTATCTATTGATATCATGTTGTTTATAGTCACCCCTTATTGACCTTGTTTTTTGTTTTAGACAAAAAAAAGGGGGAGAACATTGTTCTATTGTTTTGATTGACTTAAAAGGGAGAAAGATTTTTACCCCTCATTTTATTGTTTGGATTGTTTAACCCCTTCTTGATCTTTTTGTTTGACAAAAAGGGGGAGAAAAATTTGTTTGATTTGATTTTACTTTGAACCCTTTGTTGATGATTGACAAAAAGGGGGAGAAGTATTTGAGTTTATATGCATGTTTTCATTGCTTAAGGGGGAGAAGTATTTGTCTTCCTTGTTATTTATGCATATATATTTTTGTATTGCAAATAGGAGAAAAAGATTTTGATTTATGCTTGTTGCATGTTTTATCTCCATACTTGCATACATATTGATGTACTTCATTTCCATATCTTATTATTTATGTCTATGCATGAGTTAAGGGGGAGCTTCTTTGAAGCTTAACTTTAATCCATGCATATATAACTCCATGAGTTTTGTCATCATCAAAAAGGGGGAGATTGTTGGCCAAAAGGCCTTCCACTTTAGTTTTGATGATGATTAACTCATGTAGTTAAGTTTACTAATAATCTTGTGTTGTTTAAGTTTCAGCTCATTAACCAAGATGTTAGTTGGTGATTAGCTTCAACAAGGTGTTTAGAAGCTTTTCATGATGATTCCAGGGCCAAAGCGTCAAGATCACACATTGCCTAGCCCATGGATGGAGTTTTTAGAGCAAGTCTACTTGAAGATGAAGATCATCAAGAAAACTTAGGTATCCATAGTTTAGTTAGTGTGTTTAGATCCAATTTGTAAAGCTTAGTATAGTTGATATGCTCAAGTGCACAACACACACGTTTTTCATGTTTTGGATTTGGTTTTCATGAATAGTAGATCAAAACAAGTTTACTTTATTTCTATGTATATTAGATGTATGTATTCTAGATATACATACATGGTTTAACTTGCTAGACAAACTTATTTTGACTATCCTATTCATGTATTGAAAAAATCAAGTTTGATAAAAATACAAGTTTTGTTTTTGATAAAATTTGCAAGACTCGAAAATGAATTGATATGATTGATATATGTCTTGAAATTTTTATCACTTGTTTGTGTTTCAATATAAAATGCCAAAACAAGTTTTATGAGATTTTCAGAAAAGATAAAAGATTTTTATAAAACATTTTTCCCAGTTTTTTTGACCCAGGTTTGTGTTGACAGGCCGGTCGGTCGACCGTATGGGTCGAACGCACCAAGGGCCGGTCGACCCATGGGGTCGATCGACGTGCACAAACTTGTGCACGTCTGGCAGACACAAACTAGGTCGACCATACGGGTCGACCGGGTCTGAGAGCTCTGCTCTCTGTTTGTTTGGGTCGACCGGGCAGTCGACCGCTGCAGAGAGTTCTGCTCTCTGTTTGTTTGGGTCGACCGGGCGGTCGACCGGTAGCTTCAACGGGTCAAAATATGACCGTTGGACGGTCGACCGGCCGGTCGACCGCCAGGCCTGTCAGGCTGCCACATCAGCCTAACGGCTAGTTTTGTATTGGGGCTATATATACCTCATTGTTTGGAGTTTCTCTCTAAGATTTTGATGCCAAAATTTCCTGACTATTTCTAGTGTTTTAAAAGAGTTTTCAAAAGAGTTTTAAGTGCAAAAAGATTCATCTTTATTGTTTTAAGTGTTTTGTTATTTTCAAAGAAAAATAGGATTTTGGGAATAGATTTCTTGTTCTTCATTTCTATATCAATTTGCTATTTTCCCAAGAGTTTTTTCTTTGATCAAACACTTAATTTTTCCACACTTGAGCTATATCTTCTATCCTAAACTATTAGGATCTTTGTTTTGTGGAAAAAGAAAGAAAGAGAGATTGAGTTTGTGGTTTTTAGAACCACTTGTTGTAAACACCCTTATTCTTGTTGTATCCCTCTTAGGTAGAGGTGATCGGGTGATTGGTTTGTATCCCTCAAGTGTGAGGTGGATTGGTTGTTGTATTTGGCTACGGGCCTACCCCTCGGTTGTGAGGTGGTTGTTTGAGAGAGGAGTTCGGTACTCCATTGTTGTAAAAATCTTTCTCGGTGAAGGTTCCCTCGGTGGGAGTCCTCGGTGGACGGTATAGTGGATTGGAAATCCTACACGGTGGTGTAGGCGGGGATGTAGAGCAAGGGTGCTCGAACCTCGAAACATATCATTGTGTTTGCGTTTGATCCACTTGTCTCTAAACTCTCTCTCTTTACATTTGTGCAAAGCATCATACTTCATTCATATCATATTTGCTTGTGTTGAGCATAATTCATATTGTCATATCATATCTATTTGCTTGTGTTGTGCCTTGCATAATTCACATTGCTATTCATCCTTATTTGCTTGGCTTGCTTGTGAGTGTGCCTAACTTATACTTAACCAACAAGAGCTTCACATAGCACCTCAACCCATTCAAGGGGAATCAAGAGGAGTTAGTCCAGAGCCCTTCACGGGAAATTCGGCTACACTTGTTCTGGTGTATTAAGTTTGTGCAAGATTTGCATTAGCTTCCGCATTTAGCGCACTTTATTTTGCATTAAGTTTTAGATTAGCACTAACACCTATTCACCCCCCCTCTAGGTGTTCCTTTTCAATTGGTATCAGAGCTAGTGCTCCTGATACTTAGGCTTAACATCCTAGGAGTAAGATTCTTTGTTTGCTAATCTTTTGTTTGCATTTGCTTGTTTTGCACACATATAGTTTACCATGGCCTTCATGACCCCACCTATGTTTGACCCTTCCAACATTCATGTTTGGAAGATTAGGATGACTGTTTATTTACAAACCCTAGGTCATAAAGTTTACCCTGCCATTACTAAGGAATCCTTCCTTAGCGATAGCAATCATATGGGGGCCAATGCACAAGCCCTAGAGGCCATTAGAAGCACATTACCTAAAGATTATCTTATATGTGTTTCTAACATTGATTCCGCCTTTGCAGTGTGGAATTTGTTGACAACAACCACCACCTCCGAGCTTCAAGTGCAAATTCAAGAAGAGGAATCTAGTGGAGAATCCGATTCACAATGCTTCATGGTCCAAGGGAATGACTCCCTTGAGGTACATTCGGAACCCCACTTAGATAGTGATGATTGCTCTAGTTCTTCATGTGATAATTATGATGCCCATGCTTTGAATGAAGAACTTTCTATTGTTTGTGAAAAGTTAATAGAAAAATATAAGATTTTGAAAAAGAAAAGTCTAGAAATTGAAAATGAAAATAAGAGTTTGCATTCTAGACTTGATTATGTTTTGCAAGAGAAGGTTGAGGTCTATAATGAAAGGGATTCATTGAGATCTCAATTGGAACTTGCACTAAAAGAAAATGAATTTTTAAAAACTAAAAATGATTGCCATGTTATTTTGAAGAAAAATGAAAACTTGTCTTCTAAAATTGATTTTGTTTTAAAAGAGAATGTTGATTTGAAAAATAAAATTATTTCTATTTCAAATGATTTAGATGTGTGTTTAAAGAAAAATATAGTTTTGCAAAATAAGATGGATGCACATGTTTGCCATGCTAGTGTAGCTTCTTCATCTAGTCTACCTAATGCATGTACCTCTTCTTCTAAGATCTATGATGATATTTGTATGTTAAAGAAGAGAGTAGATTGTTTGGGCTCCACTATGAGCCAATGTGCCATGAACCATACACGCTTGGAAACCTTGGTTCGAAAGAAACAAGTTTCAACTTTTATGCATGCACACCCTCCACGGCATACACATGCTCCACACGGACACCATCAACACATGTATGCTCATGTGTACACATGTACACATTGTGGCCGAAAAGGCCATCTTGCTAAATTTTGCTTTGATAGAATACATGTTTCTAATTTAGCAAAGAAGTTTGTTTGGGTTAGAGAAGGGACTAACCCCCATGGACCCAACAAGATGTGGGTACCAAAGACCACCCCTCCTATTATTTTTGATGTAGGTGTGGGCTCTCACATGACGTGAGAGTGATGACACATTGGAGTGGATGCGTTCCGGACTTAAAGGAAATCAATTGGATGCATCACTTTCAAGGGAAGATTTGGTGGAGATGACCACCATGTTTTGGAGACAAGGAGAGTTGCCTTCTAGGTTTTGGTAACAATTCTTAACTCCTTATTATTGTTTACATGCTTTCATAATTAAATTTTTTTTTTGCATGATTTGATAGCATGTTTCATTGTCTATGGATTAGTATGTAAATGCCATGATTATTAGATTCTTGACATACATGTATAGTATTTGAGACACACATGCTTATATGAACCCATACTTAGTGTTCTCACCTTTGTTTAAGCTATAATGTACATCATGAATCTAATACATGTGAATTTACATAGTAATCATGTTTTAGTTTTATCATGATGGTATTTATATTGTGTTTTGATGCTTCATGTTAAGATTACTTGTTTAGATGTTAGTTTTCATTAAGATTAGGATTTATACTTGTACATATAGTGGGCCACAAATAAATTTATATATGTTTGGGCTTGATTGCTTATTTGAACCCATTAGATGTGCTAGTATAGTCTAGTTTTGATGATTCATACATTTTAAACTTGTATTCCCATTTTGGATTTGTTTTATGAGTTTTTTACTTCATGTATATGTTTGTATTGCCAAACTTTAAGATATACATGTATACCCCTTGAGTCATTTGCCTTTCATGCAAATCTATATATGGACTCAATTGTGTTTAGGGATATGTATGTATACTTATTATGTTGATAAATCATACATATACCTTGAAATGAAATTCGTCTTGGTGAAGATTTAGTTTGATTTTGTGTTTAATTGTTTAACTTCATGTATATGTCTATCTTGTCCAAACTATTAGATATACATGATTATCCTTTTGAGCCACGTGCCTTAATGCATATATTTTGTGGACTCGTTGTGTTTTGGATATGTATGTATACTTTAGTTTGTATTAGACATACATATGCCATGAAGATTGAATAAGTTTTGATGATTTTCGTGTTTTCATGATTAAGGAATAATTGAGCTTAATGAAAAATTTTCATGATTATGATATTCACACTTTATATGTACACTCACTTTTATTGCTTGCTCATGTTTTGTTTTCATGAGTCAAAATTGTGCTTAATTGGATTAGAGTGTTGATTTTCATGTGGATTTCTTATTTCATGAAAAACTATTTTGTTGTATTCCTTACTTGAAGGATTTCGTACTAGTTTAAAAGTTTTTCCTATAACTAGTTCGTATTCTTCACTATGGTAGAGATTTTCAAACAAAACTATATTTTCAAATCTATTTTTGAAAACCCCTACCTTCTATGGGCGGATGGATGGGAGATCATGGTCTTGTATGCTCTAAAATGAAAATCATTTAAAACTTGAACCTTGATTGGGAGGTATTGTAATATGATGTATACACTTGAACTTTTTGCTATGTCAATTGGTATCATTGAACTCTTTCAATTGGTATCATTTTGATCTTTTTGTATACTCATATGTTTATTGTGTATGTATATTTTCAATTGGTATCATCTATTGGTGATTGGTACTCATTCTATTTCATACACTTTTATTTGTGCTTAAGATATAATTTTTTCACAAAATCTTGTTTATGCTAGTGCTTGAGCTTCAATTTTGTTTTAATTGATTACTTTTAAATTGGTATCAAGCCCATGCATCCTTTTAGTTGGTATTTCATAAAGGGGGAGAAAATTTAATTTTGTCTTTCAATTGGTGATTCTTCAATTAGTATTTGTTTCCCACTCCCTTACTTTATGATTGAAAATTTCATATTGGTATCATATGTTTAATATGAAAATTATTTACAATTGGTAACAAAATTTTATTTAGACATTCAAAATTTATTATGTTTAATTTCAATTGATATCAAGATGTTTCATGTGTTTTTGCTTAAAATTGGTATCTAAAATTTTTTAAGAAAAATACAAAAGTTTTGATTTGTATTGACTATATGCATATAGATTCATGATGAGTGTATCTTGTATTGAAGAGCTTAACATCTCTTCGTTATGTGGTACACGTGTGTAGGGGGAGCTTCACATCTCCTCTTATGCATTACATAATGTGTGTTATGTGAATTAGGGCTTAACATCCCTCTTTCATGTAATGCATATGTGTAGGGAAGCTAACTTAGCGTCTTCCTCTTCATGAATATATATAGCATATAACATCTATTGATCTTTGTTTATTTTTAATTGATATCAAGATGCTTCATTGTCATATTTATCTATTGATATCATGTTGTTTATAGTCACCCCTTATTGACCGTGATTTTTGTTTTAGACAAAAAAAAAGGGAGAACATTGTTCTATTGTTTTGATTGACTTAAAAGGGGAGAAAGATTTTTACCCCTCATTTTATTGTTTGGATTGTTTAACCCCTTCTTGATCTTTTTATTTGACAAAAAGGGGGAGAAAAATTTGTTTGATTTGATTTTACTTTGAACCCTTTGTTGATGATTGACAAAAAGGGGGAGAAGTATTTGAGTTTATATGCATGTTTTCATTGCTTAAGGGGGAGAAGTATTTGTCTTCCTTGTTATTTATGCATATATGTTTTTGTATTGCAAATAGGAGAAAAAGATTTTGATTTATGCTTGTTGCATGTTTTATCTCCATACTTGCATACATATTCATGTGCTTCATTTCCATATCTTATAATTTATGTCTATGCATGAGTTAAGGGGGAGCTTCTTTGAAGCTTAACTTTAATCCATGCATATATAACTCCATGAGTTTTGTCATCATCAAAAGGGGAGATTGTTGGCCCAAAGGCCTTCCACTCTAGTTTTGATGATGATTAACTCATGTAGTTATGTTTACTAATAATCTTGTGTTGTTTAAGTTTCAGCTCATTAACCAAGATATTAGTTGGTGATTAGCTTCAACAAGGTGTTTAAAAGCTTTTCATGATGATTCCAGGGCCAAAGCGTCAAGATCACACATTGCCTAGCCCATGGATGGAGTTTTTGGAGCAAGTCTACTTGAAGATGAAGATCATCAAGAAGACTTAGGTATCCATAGTTTAGTTAGTGTGTTTAGATCCAATTTGTAAAGCTTAGTATAGTTGATATGCTCAAGTGCACAACACACACGTTTTTCATGTTTTGGATTTGGTTTTCATGAGTAGTAGATCAAAACAAGTTTACTTTATTTCTATGTATATTAGATGTATGTATTCTAGATATACATACATGGTTTAACTTGCTAGACAAACTTATTTTGACTATCCTATTCATGTATTGAAAAATCAAGTTTGATAAAAATACAAGTTTTGTTTTTGATAAAATTTGCAAGACTCGAAAATGAATTGATATGATTGATATATGTCTTGAAATTTTTATCACTTGTTTGTGTTTCAATATAAAATGTTAAAACAAGTTTTATGGGATTTTCAGAAAAGATAAAAGATTTTTATAAAACATTTTTCCCAGTTTTTCTGACCCAGGTTTGTGTTGACAGGCCGGTCGGTCGACCGTATGGATCGACCGCACCAAGGGCCGGTCGACCCATGGGGTCGACCGACGTGCACAAACTTGTGCACGTCTGGCAGACACAAACTCGGTCGACCGTACGGGTCGACCGGGTCTGAGAGCTCTGCTCTCTGTTTGTTTGGGTCGACCGGGCGGTCGACCGCTGCAGAGAGTTCTGCTCTCTGTTTGTTTGGGTCGACCGGGCGATCGACCGGTAGCTTCAACGGGTCAAAATATGACCGTTGGACGGTCGACCGCCAGGCCTGTCAGGCTGCCACATCAGCCTAACGGCTAGTTTTGTATTGGGGCTATATATACCTCATTGTTTGGAGTTTCTCTCTAAGATTTTGATGCCAAAATTTCCTGACTATTTCTAGTGTTTTAAAAGAGTTTTCAAAAGAGTTTTAAGTGCAAAAAGATTCATCTTTATTGTTTTAAGTGTTTTGTTATTTTCAAAGAAAAATAAGATTTTGGGAATAGATTTCTTGTTCTTCATTTCTATATCAATTTGCTATTTTCCCAAGAGTTTTTCTTTGATCAAAACACTTAGTTTTTCCACACTTGAGCTATATCTTCTATCCTAAACTATTTGGATCTTTGTTTTGTGGAAAAAGAAAGAAAGAGAGATTGAGTTTGTGGTTTTTGGAACCACTTGTTGTAAACACCCTTATTCTTGTTGTATCCCTCTTAGGTAGAGGTGATCGGGTGATTGGTTTGTATCCCTCAAGTGTGAGGTGGATTGGTTGTTGTATTTGGCTACGGGCCTACCCCTCGGTTGTGAGGTGGTTGTTTGAGAGAGGAGTTCGGTACTCCATTGTTGTAAAAATCCTTCTCGGTGAAGGTTCCCTCGGTGGGAGTCCTCGGTGGACGGTATAGTGGATTGGAAATCCTACACGGTGGTGTAGGCGGGGATGTAGAGCAAGGGTGCTCGAACCTCGAAACATATCATTGTGTTTGCGTTTGATCCACTTGTCTCTAAACTCTCTCTCTTTACATTTGTGCAAAGCATCATACTTCATTCATATCATATTTGCTTGTGTTGAGCATAATTCATATTGTCATATCATATCTATTTGCTTGTGTTGTGCCTTGCATAATTCACATTGCTATTCATCCTTATTTGCTTGGCTTGCTTGTGTGTGTGCCTAACTTATACTTAACCAACAAGAGCTTCACATAGCACCTCAACCCATTCATGGGGAATCAAGAGGAGTTAATCCAGAGCCCTTCACGGGGAATTCGGCTACACTTGTTGTGGTGTATTAAGTTTGTGCAAGATTTGCATTAGCTTCCGCATTTAGCGCACTTTGTTTTGCATTAAGTTTTAGATTAGCACTAACACCTATTCACCCCCCCTCTAGGTGTTCCCTTTTCACAGGGGAAAAACAAACACGAGATTTGCATGTGATAGGCATCTTACCCACACCCTTATGATACTTTCATTCCTTAAATATCAATGATAATTGTAGCCTCAATAACTTGAATAACTGCAACCCAAAATCTAGAAGTATGCTAGAAATATACACATCATTTCACAGTGCTTTCAAAACTGAGCTTTCTCATGTTCTCACCCTTGTTCCTAGAATCCCCCAATAGGCTGAATTATCTGCAACTTAAACTCGAAATTGGATTTGTCCTTGTCAGTCATCAAGTTTGTCAATTGTTAACAATTCTTTGGAGTCTCATACATTCGAAACTTGTTGAAAAGTGTCAACTGAGCCATAGTTTTTTCTCAAATGAAAGGTCAAATAACCCTCCCATTAGTTTTGGTCTTCTATCTGAAAATCAAACACATCAGGATTAGCAACTACTTGCAGTAAAGGATAAAAGATTAAAAAAAAAAATACAAAACGTTGAAAGCATTTTCTTTCCTTCTTGCAATTGTAAACTCCTGAGTTATCAACCTCTAGGGACAACTTCTTACAGTAGAATTACCGCTTCAAATCACTTTAGAATATAATTTTAGGACAAAATTTGAAATCTATATAGCTTGTTTCGAATTAATTTGGAGAAATTTCAAAACCATGATAAAGAAATTTATAATAAAGAATAGTCTTTTTGGAATCATCGTGTGTCATTTTTTCTTGAAGAAATTTTAATCATATTTTTCTCACATTGTGTTTCTTTGAAAACTATAGTTTGAAATTTAAAGCTTGTCATGAAAATAGAACAAGAAGATGAGGGTAATTTTGTTCTTTTAGCTCTATTGTTAACAGGTTATGATTGCAATTTTCAGAGAAAAAACTACAGAGTATTTACGTGCAACAAAAAGAATAATAAGACATTTAAGTCCTATATCTTTGAAACTTTAAGGTATTAAAGTACAATTTAACCTAATTTAGGCCCCCCACACAACTTGTTGAGATAACAGGGACATTAGAGAACTCTTGATTCTCCTTTTCTAGCCTTTCAACCTGAAAAACTAAAAATAAAAGGGACAGAGAGAGGAGGAAATAATAATATTGAATGGATAAAATTGCAAACATTCTCAATCCCATGAATGTATTCTCCTTGGACACCTTCTGTGAACTTTTTTCTTCAAGCAAAACTTTACTTGCTTCACATTCATTTAACCTGCACTCAAATCCAAAACTTGTTAACGGGTTACTGGACGCTGGTCTCCCAAGATACAACACTCCTTCACGGTATTTGGATAGCACTACCAAATCACCGTACGGTTGAACCGTAGTTAACCAGTACCTTCACAGGATTTTTTGAAGCAGCGGGACAAAGACAAATTTCGGGAGAATATTTGCCTTTACTTTGGAGGAGCACCCACTGTAGAGGAAGAAGGAAGGTTGAACAATATTCTTCTTTGGAAGTCTCAGATTCAGACAACAATTTTATTAAAGAATCTGTTGAATTTTCTGAGCCTTCTTTCAGAACGAATTTTGCAGAATCTCTTTTGGAAGCCGCTTCGGAAACCGAGTTACTGATTTCCCACTTCCCTTTTGGAAGTCACTTCAAGACTAAAAGAGAGAGAGAATCTCCTTTTAGAAGTCTTGCTGTTGTTGTTCTTGGTGTTGTTTAATTGAGAATTCGGAGCGCTATTTATAGCGCTCCAGGAGGGGCCAACGGGTCCGAACCTAACGAAAAGTTGTAACGGTTCGGTCTGAACTATTGTAATGGTTCGACCCAACAATCGCAACTGTTGGCTGTCCAACTGACGCGGAGCGGGTCCGTTGGCGGGACGGTTCGGATCCGGATAGCGGAGCGGGTCCGTTGGCGGGCCGGTTTGGATAGCGGAGCGCGTATGCTTGCAACTCATACCCGTGAGACCTGATTCAAAAAGAACCAGGCCGGGTAGGGAACCCGAGCCCGGCCCGGCGCCGGCCGCCGCCGCCGCCGCCAGCGGCGGCGCGCACGCACATGAGCGGGCATGGTTTCCTCCCAATCGCGCGCGAAAACTCCAAGTACCCAAAGGGCACGCCCTTTGTTCTCAATTTTCTCTATTTAAACACTACGAACTTCCATCCCATGGCCAATGTGGGACTAAATGCTTTTAGCTACCTTTAGTCCCATTTTGGATTTGAATTAGGCAATCTTTAGACTTGAATATCTCATTCATTCGAAGTCGAAATTGAACATGTGAATATACCACGTTCATCCCTTATGGAAGGAGAACACACTCCAACCATCATCCAATTGATTCGATCAACGGATCTCGCCGTAATTCAATTCAAAGATTCATATATATATTCTTCATATTCCAACACTTTTCAGTTAGTTTAGATGACTTTCAAATAAAAGAGGAGCACAAAAAAAACACGAGATTTGCGTGTAACAAGCATCGAACTAAACTTTGGATCAGGTGCATGCCATACCCTTATGATACTTTTATTCCTTAAATATCAATGATAATTATAGCCTATAGTAGCCAATTTCTGATCTGCACCACGATCAAGACATATGTTTCATCTCATCAAAAACTCTCGAAGATGGGCAACAAGGTATGTCAAACAAAGCTTCTCCCTGAGAATATTCCCAGCTGTTCCTGAGGTAACTCCTCCTTCCGAGAAATCAACGGCCCCGAGGAGACTCTTCCTTCCGAGGAATCCACTGCCCTGAGGATGTGCCTCCTTCCGAGAGCATTGCCACTTCGAAATCAATTCTTCCCAGCCTGAGCAAGACGGCCACAACAACTAAACTCATTGATATTCGCCTACGTTCATGGAGCCCTTATGCCGCGAGGTCATCTCACATTTCAAACTTACAACAACACCTACTTCAGTGCAGACTGTTACAGAAGGTAACAGAAATCACTCCCGCAATCATGAGCTTAATACAGTCCGTTATGAAGGAATTGCAACGTGCAGGTCGTGCGATTATTGAAATTCACATCACCTGCACTGCTAATGAAGACTCCCTGGATATATATACACACTGGGGGATCGATGAAGAGAAAGGGGGCAAAAAGGAACACTTCCCCAAAAGAAGAAGACTTTCCCACAAAAAAAAGATAACAGATCCTAAAAATCCGGAGAACTCTCTTCCTCAAACCTCTGTACCACTAAAATATGAGACTTTAACAGAGTTCTAACTCCGCAGAATTTACTGTAACCTCTTGAAAGTAATGAATTCTCTCCCTCCTCCCCGTAATTTTTTCTAAGTTGAGTTTTCAGTTAAAATTTTATATCTTTGTATTTCTTTATTATCCTCTCTCACAATACTCATTACAAATTGAGCGTAGATAAATTTTCTAAAGAAATTTACCCCTACATAACCACGATAACAGAATACGGTAATAATGTAAAATAGATACTGAGATACTAATAGGAAGATGTGTGTGGGGCACTTTGCGAGCTCCAATTGTCACCACCGCAGTCGCAAGGGACGTTGGAAGGCGGTGTCTGACTGGCATCATTTGCTTCATCTGCCGACAAGGGGGCGCCATGCCAAGAGAAGCAAGTTTAGGACTATGAGTAGAGGAGAGAGTGAGGTGGAGATGGGGCCTGCAACATCGGGGATCATCGGCAGTCGGAGATCATCGACGATCTAAAATAGGACTTGGTCATGCAGGTTTTTTCTCCAAGGATATGGCCTTTGGGGCTCATAGAGCGTAGGGGCCTCAAACAATGCCTTCAGATTCAGCCATCGGCACAGACGCGAGTAGCTAGAGAGGAGATCCTTCACTAAAGTTGTCCGCAGAGGGAAGAAAGTTGTATCGAGGGCTGATTCATCAGCATCGGTCGTGGAGGCCGAGCGATCAGATGCTTAGCATGGGCTTTCAAAACTGAGCTTCTCATGTTCTCACCCTTATTCCTAGAATCCCCCCATAGTCTGAATTATTTGTAACCTAAACTCGGAATTGGATTGGCCTTCGTCAGTCATCAAGTTGGTCAATTGTTAACAATTCTTTGGAGTCTCATACATTGAAAACTTGTCGAAAAGTGTTAACTGAGCCATAGTTTTTTTGAAATGAAAGGTCAAATAATCCTCTTCCATTAGGTTTGGGCCTTCTATTTGAAAATCACACACATCAGGATTAGCAGCTACTTGCGGTAAATAATAAAAGATTTTTAAAAAAATACGAAACACTGAATGCATTTTCTTTCCTTCTTGCAATTGTAAAAACTCCTAGGTTATCAACCTCTTGAGACAACATCTTGCAATAGAGATTAACATGACACCGAGGACTTGGGGGCTGTTTTGCCAATGTAAAACAGAGACGAAAGCACGTGGGGCCCACACTGTTAGATTTCTGGCTTTTTTCTGCTCAAAATGGAGAAAACACTGACATTGCATTATTCACGCATTGTCCACCCATTTTGCTGAGTTGGAGGTGGGTCTTACTCAATCGCGTTTCGGAGCAAACAAACATCTCGGCGGTAGGAAAACTCGGTGGGGTCTACATTATTAGCATCTTTTCGGGCGTTTTCCGCCCACTTTCGGGGGGAAACAAACATCCCTTTAGGTTCTTAAATCTTAATTCGAAAAGGGAAAGTTCCTTCAGACCCAAATATAAAGTAAAGATGAGTGCATGAACCGTGTGTGGAATACAAACCGATATGTCTGTTCAAGCGGGAATTTGAAGCTAACTAGGTGGTTAAATTGTACTTTAATACTCTAAAGTTTTATAGATAATGTATTTAAATATCCTATTGATTTCTTTGTTGCGCATAAATACCTTATATTATTTTCTCTTCACACTTTAATTTCCTCTAATAGCGTACTTTTATAATATTCTTTGAAATATTTCCACATGAGAAAAATAAGAATCTTTTATACAATTATACTCTCCTCTTCATCTTTATTCTTTAAATCTTATTTATCGCATTTCTTAGGGCCCATGAACTACAATATGAATCCTTGTCCTCTTTTAATTCTTTCCTTCTTTGTAACACAATTTATTATTATTCTTCTTCTATACATTTTCTTCGGGAATTGTCGCCCCAAATCACTTTAAAATATAATTTTAGAACAAAATTTGAAATCATATATAGCTTGTTTCGGATTAACTTGGAGAAATTTCAAAACCATTATAAAAAAATTTATAAATAAAAAATAATCTTTTTGGAATCATGTGTCACCTTTTCTTGAAGAAATTCTAATCATATTTTTTTCATGTTGTGTTTCTTTGAAAACTAGAGTTTGAAACTTAAAACTTGTCATGAAAACAGAATAAGAAGATGAGGGTAATTTTGTTCTTTTAGCTTTATTGTTAACATGAAAAAACTATAGAGTATTTATGTGCAGTAATAAACACTATAAGATATTTAAGTTCTATATCTTTGAAACTTTAGGAGATTAAAGTGAAATTTAACCTAATTAGGTTCCCACACAACTTGTTGAGATAACAGGAAGATTAAATAAAGGGGACCTAAGCACATGTGCATGTAATACATATAGATATACATTTTACATAGAATTATGAGAGAGCATTAACCTTGTCCAACTTCACCAACCAAGTTGTCACCTGATTGCCTCCTATCAAGCTCTAGACGAAGGTTAGCTGTCTCTTCTCGACTGCAAACCATACCCTTGAAAAATCCGTAGCCCCATCCATCTCGTTGGTAAGGAAAGGAAGTACTTATAATTTTTAGTAAGAGTAAGCATATAATTCTTTCGTGCTCGAGAATAATCATTATACCCACGAAGTACTAAAAGCGATATAAAATTTGATCCTGCTGCTTTGTTTGGTCAGATTAAGAGATTGATGAAATTTAAGCAATAGTGCAAAGCCACTATTAATTAATCAAATTTTACGATGCAGAATTGGGAAGATATTACTGAATTTGCTGCAGTTTGGCAATAGTTGTGCTAGAAACTCTTCCCATGCCGGCGATTCCAACTGATACAGCAGACTCCAACTGATTCAAGCTGATTCGAACTGATATATCAATCGATTCTAGCTGATTGCAGCTGATTCTGATTGATTCGGCCCAATTTCGATTAAATATCACTAATTCTATCTTGTTGTCAGCTGATTCGTATCGAAATCGACTGATTCTCCGAACGATGGATTTTACCCTTCTAATAAGCCCATCACCCAAGGGTAAGATACCATTATCAAGAAAGGGGTGGCCAATATTACCAAGGGGTGGATTTTGCATTGTAATGCTAATTGTGGGGAGAGAGTGTAAAATCTTGTTAATAGAGTTTTTTAACTCATAGTAGAAGAATTGATGAAGCATGGTAGAAACAACAGTTCAGATACACTGATACGTGTCTACAAGTAAACCGGGCTGTCGACAGCAGGTAAAGAAGAGATGTCGACAGCGGTTCCCAAAGAATTTGACTTTGGCTGTCGACAAGGCCCTTAGGCTGTCGATAACGTTTTCCCGAGAGTTGGGTTTGTCAGAGGCTATCGACAGGCCAAACGGGTCGTCATCAGAATTTTGCCTCTGAGAGAATTCGTTTGTGTTTTTGAATTTGTTTCTGATCTGAATTTAGAGTTTTGGGATTTCTTTTCTTCTTGGACTCCATGCTTATATAAAGGGAGTACTGTCCTATGCTATTGCATCTTGTACTTGATTGATTTAATATGATCTCTTTCCTCTTCTGTCTCGAGGACGTAAGCAATTGCCGAACCTCGTTAAATTCGTGTGTTCTTGCTTCCTTTCTTTATTTGCTTATTTGTGTGATTGGTTACTATTTTTTGGTGTTGCTGTTCTCTATTGCTGAGGTTCCAACAAGTGGTATCAGAGGTTTCCAGGTTCGACGGGGAGTTTTTGTTCGGGTGGAGAAAATCGCTTTGGAGACTTCTACATTTTCAGTTGAAGGTAAAGATATGATCTTTCTTATTTGAATTTATTTTCACTAATCATTTTTCACATTACTTTGAGGAATCTATGAGGAGATGGCCGAAAGTAGTAAATCATTGGTGAAATCTGTGTGTCATCTTCTGACGAAGATTGATGTCATGAAGTTTGACAGCATGAACAATTTGGGGATGTGGAGATGTGAAGTGATGGATGCCGTGAAGGCATCAAATCTCGAAGATTCTCTGCGTCCGGAAGAAAAGTCAAAAGAGACATCTGAGAAGTACTGGGATAAGATGAATAGGATGGTTTTGTGGTGTCATCAGGTCTTATTTGACATAAAAAAATTAAGTATCATGTGCTGTATGAGACTTTCGCAAGGAAGATTTAGGAGATCCTCGAGAAGAAGTATCTAACGAAGAGCACCGAGTCTCGATTGCATCTGAAGAGGAGGCTTTATCGCTTCCAATTGAAGAGAAGACTCTCCATTGGTGAACACATGAATAACTATACGAAGCTTCTTACAGATTTAGTTAATGTGGATGTGGTGATCGAAAAAGAGGACAAGGCAGTGATTCTTCCGAATTCTCTTTCTGATAAGGAGTATGAAACCTTCATCCTAACCTTCAACGGTAAACAAACACTTAACTATAGTGATATGTCAGCTGTTCTTGTAAATTATAAAGTGATAAAGAAGGAAAAGCAGTCTTCTTTTAATGGCACAACAGCAGAGGTGATGACTGCAAGAGGGATGGGTCTCAATCATAAGAAGGGCAAGGGAGAGTTTGAAAAGTCTAAAACTAATAATCGTGAAGAGTTGAAGAAAACCAGTATGCCTTCTGTAGAGAAGAACACTGAAAGATTGATTATCCAAAATCAAGTCGAAGAAGGAGTCTAAATCAGAGGTCAACATCAACAGACGCATGATAATGATTCTGACTCATCTGGTTATTCACTTTCTATCACCCCTATTGGTTGATATTCAGAGAAATCTGAGTGAATTTTGGATATGGGTGCTACCTATCATGTTTGTCCAAAATGAGAATGGTTTGCTAGACTTAGAAAACTAGATGGAGGCTTGGTGTCGTTCAATAACAGACATACATATCAGGTTAAAGGGATAGGTACAGTTCACATCAAGTTGTTTGATGGGATGACATGAGAACTGAAAGATGTGAGGAATGTGCCTCAGTTGCGGAAGAATTTTTTTGGTTGGAACTTTGGAAGTGCAGGGTCTAAGAGGGACTCTTGGAGAAGGCGTTCTCAAGATATCCAGTGGCTCATTGGTAGTTCTGAGGGCACTCGATGCAACAACTTATACTACTTGAAGGGTAGTGCAGTTACAAAAAAATTGACAGCTTCAGAATATTTGGAAGACGACTCAACCAGATTATGACATATGAGGCTCGGACATACAGGAAAAAAGTCCTTGTAAGCTCTTACAAAGTAAGGATCAGTGAAAGGTGCATCTACCTGTAATTTAGAATTGAATGAACATGACGTTCTGGACTAGAAGACGGAGGTGAAATTTGGCACCATAACTCACCGCTCGGAAGATCTTCTTGATTGTGTTCACGTTGATATTGGGGGTCCTACCAATACTGCATCGCTTGGAGGCGATCTGTACTTTGTCTCATTTTTTGATGATATATCTAGGCAATGTTGGTATACCGTATGATACAAAGATTTGAAGTCCTAGATATATTAGTGAAGTGAAAGAATATGATGGAGAAACAGACTGGTAGGAAGATTAAGGTACTTCAAATTGATAGAGTTAGGGCGTACAAGGATCAATTTCAATGATTTGGCCAGAATACTAGTATTCATATTCGCTTAACAAATAGAATACATTGGATGGCTAAGGAGATAAATCGTTCCTTACTGTCGAAGGTATGCTGCTTACTGTCTAATGCACAATTAGATAAATCATTTTGGCTGAGACGTTGATGTATGCTAGCCATCTCATGAATTGTCCGTCGTTGACCACGATAAGAGAGCAAACTCCGTTAGATATTTGGTCGGGTGAAGCTGCTCAGGACTATAGTTTGTTGCGTGTATTTGAAACTCTGACTTACTTTAGTATCAAAGATGTAAAGGTAAATCTGTGAGAAAAAAGTTTGTGTTTTTGGGTGTCAAGAAGAATATGAAAGGATACAAGGTATGGAACCCGAAAACAAGAAAATTGTGTTGAGCAAGCATGTCACGTTTGATGAGACTTTATTGTTGAAGTCTATCATCTCTCAGCAGGTAGAGAGCATGAAGACTAAGAATGTATCATAGCAGGTGGAGGTTGATGCTACTCCATCACCTCCAGTTGGTATGATATCAGTTAAGATCTCACCGGATGTGATACTGAGTGGAGATAGTGTAGCCACTTTGATCTTGAACCGGTTGAAGATATTGATAAGGATGTCAAATTATTTGCAGCTATTGAAACCAAGATGAATTCATGAAAGAGGGTGACGAAGCGTGAACCTCAAGTTAGTGTGCTAGACAAGCTTAAATTGAAGGTCGTTCTCCATGATGGCATTGGTAAGGATGTTCATATGACTCAGCCAGTTCGGTTCGTTGCTGCAGATTTGATTACAGTTGCTTGAGCTCGGTGGAGCTCGTTTGGATGAACTAGAATGGCTTGATCTCCTGGGCAGGGGGTACATAGGCAACTGCACTGATCAACCCGAGGGAGTCAACATGGTACTATATAGTGTTCGGCTCAGATTTAAGAAATCTTCACCGGGGTGGAGAATTATGGAGAGAGAGGGTGTGTAAAAATTATTAATAGAGTTTCTTAACTCATTGGAGAAGATAGTACGGAGTTTGATGAAGCGTGGAGGAAACAACAGTGCAGATACTCTAATACGTGTATGCAGGTGAACTGAGCTATCGATAGTAGGCAAAAAGAGCTGTCGACAGTAATTTTCAGAGAGCAAAATTGGTCTCTGGCTGTCCAGGTGACCGAGGGGAGTGCTGGCTCCCTCCTTCCTGGTACTATCTTGATAAGGGCATTCTATAAGTCCCTCCTGTACGCCTTGCGGCTGGTTCCGAGCACCAGCAATGGAACATCCTGGACTATGGTCTCGGGCATGTACGGGACCCACTGTAAACATTGTTCGTTGATACCCCTGTTGGTTTTGAATAACAACCTTGCTTTACTCAGATGTAGATATATGTGTGCTGGGATGCTAGTTCACATATCTAGACATCTG